>PVKA01006659.1:0-82215 GCA_004027165.1 Ctenomys sociabilis | reverse complement strand
GAGAAACCCTTTCCAGCCATTTCAAAGAACTCGAAGTTTTCGGATGTGAGACTTCGACTGTGACAGAGTTTAGAGACCTCTGTGGTGCTACAAGAGAGAAAAGCATAAAATACAGACCACTGAAATACAGATGCCGATGATCTGACTTTTTAAAATATTGAGCCATTGTCAGTATTTTTGTGAGACTTTGATTTTTAAACTTACATAAATCAATAATACATTTAGTCAAATACACTGGTAATGTTAACAGATTTGAATTGGTAAAAAACCTAAGGTTGTAAAATATTTTTTAAAAACGTTTTTACTTGTTTTTTATGTTTGTACAATAATTGTGTGTCTATCCTAGTTATTGATGTTTTTGTTATAACCAAGTCTTAGCATAGTGTAAGTACTTAAAAAAGACACTGGCTTCTGGTAACTGGTGCTGGTGGCCTAATGGCCAACTGTGAGTCCTCCTGCATGAATTCCACTCTTCAGTGTTGTCTGCGAGAATTCTTGATGTCCTGTGTTGTGCTGGCTGTGCCTTTTATTGCAGATTTGTTGGATGCTGTGACAGCCTCTACTAAAGTTGACTCTCTTATAGTGGACATTTATTTGTGAATAGATTTTCACCTATCTATAATGGTCTAATTTCAGTGTCAGCTAAAGATGGAAGATTGAACTGGATAAATTCTTTGGGTCCCTTGGGCCCTGTAGTTCTAAGTTAAATATTTGCTGTTTTTGTGAAAAAATTATAAATGAATTAAGTAAAATGAGACTGCTACTTGCCTAAATATTTTTCAGCTTCTTCATCATTTGAAAGTAAATAAAATGTGAATAAATGGTTTATATATTTTTTTATATACCATACTTAGTGTTTTGCTTTTCTTGGCATTTATTTAGATCAGTTAGAAGCATTGTCAGGTGACTTTGCCAGTATTCTCACATCTCTCATTTATTTCTATAAGATAAAAGGTGAGATTCTTGGGCTTTTGTATAGGCTTAAAGGAAAAGCTCTGTAACAAGTTTTTTCTTTGCTTTGTCCTTTTACAGAATAATGAAGCAGCTGGGTTATGGAGCAGTGTGGCAGGCTTCCTCTGAGCGCAGTGCCCCACCATCCAACCGCCACACCCACGGGCTGGCATGTGACACCCAGTGTGCTGCATTTTGCTTGCACTTCACAGCTGCCCCTGCTGTGGCAGCGTATGGCCCACTGGTGACAAGTTTTGCTCACTGTACTTAAAAATGGATCAAAGTATTCCTGTTGGTTTGAACACTGCTCTGAACTTCAAATAAGTAATGAAATGGTGACTTTTTACTGTTTTGGGATTTATTCCCAGACTTTGGCATTCTGTTTAGAGGCGAGAACAAGTACACTTTTTGTTCTTGTTTGCCCTCAGGGTAGGCTTTATTTTCCAGAGTCTTCTCTCCTATTGCTCATGAAGAAAGTGACTACATCTGTGAAGGAGTAATAGGGGAAGATATTTTTTCCTTCTTTTCATTTTTACCATTTCTTTTTAGAAAAAGTAAGTCATAAGGAGGTCAAAAGCAGTCATCACTCTAGTGGTCCCTGCAGACACAGACACCGCACAGGCTCTGGCAGGCATCCCAGTGTCACCTACTGCTGGCTGGAGGCAGTTCCTTGTTGAGGGCCTTTTCACAGGGCAGCTGACATCACAGCTGGCTCTCCTCAGAGCAGCTCGAAGAAAAGTAGGATGGCAGCCAGGGTCTTTTTTGGAATCTAACACCATGGTTGGTACCCCATCACTTTGGCCACATTCTGTTTTGTAGAAGTGGCTTCAAAGTTGCTTTGAAGTAACCCCAATCCTAGTTCTCTCTTTCACTGCAACTTTTGTAAAACTGAATCAGAGGAGTCAGTTAAGCTCTTCTTGGATTCTTAAATCATAGAATGAGATAAAAACATTTTGTCTTTTTTAAGCCACTTGATTATTGTAGGGTAATTTATAATGAACTGGTAGATACAATGTGGTTGCCAATCCTTATGCTGCCCCTCCCTGCCTCACCCTCTTCCTTCTCTATTGCAACAGTGTTCCTTATCTTTGAAGCCAGTTGATTACTGAAGAGATAGATACAGTGTACGCTCCAGTCCTCATCCCATATGTCCCCAGGCGGCCTGTGCCTTCTGGCACAGGAAGCCTTCAGTCTAACCTTGCATAGAAGCAATGCCAGCAGCCACCTTTGTTTCATTCCTGACTTCATGGATAAAGCCTTCATTGTATCTTAGAGTATTTGCATGTAACTTTTTTCTTCGCACTGCATCCTGGTAGTTGGTACAGGTACATGGCACATTTTATTTTTTTTACAGCTCCTTCCCTCCTTTTTAATCATATTGAAGTTATTTTCTATTTCTGGTTGCCACAGCATTTTTGTTTACTCAATGGCCAAAGTATTTTGTTTTGTGTTTTTACCATAAGTTGGTATGAAATGTTAATCAAAATGCCTTTTCTGCATTTCTGGAGGATTTTTTAAGTTTTGTCCTTTAATCTGTCCATAGGGAAAATATCTCTCATGTTAAACCAACACTGTGTGTAGCTGGGGGTGGTTGTCATGATGTACTACAATTTTAATGCATACTGGATTCTGATGTTAATATGCACATTGCTGTCCTTGCATCTATGTTTATGAGTAAAACTGGCTACGAGCTCCCTATTAGCGTTCTTGGTGGGGTTTTATGTGTCATGCTTGATCTTGAATGTCTCCCAAAGGCCTGCGTGCTAGAGCCAGGTTGCCAGCCTGTGACAATGTTGTTCTGGGGTAGAACTTCGACACAGTGGGACCTGGCTAGAGAACACTGAGTCCTGGGGTGTGCTCCCAAAGGGGACATGGAGCCTCCTTCTCTGTTCCTCCTTCCCCCTCTCTCTGCCACCTTCGGAGAACAGACTGCCCCTAGAGCGCACTCCCACTGAGATGGCCTATGTTACCGTAGCCCCAAGTCACCAGGCTGAAACCTCTGCAGCTGCAAGTCACAGTGCCTCCTTCCTTCAGCTGGTTTTCTCAGGTGTGTGATCGCAGTGGCTGGAAGCTGACACATGGAGCACAGCCACGAATTGATCTGGAAATTTTTTTTTTGTGTGTGTATGAGGTTGGCATTATGTTTTGCTTAACTCTTGGGTAGAACTTGCTGTTAAAGTCCCACTGAAACATTTTAACATTTTGTTAGCCTTTGTCACTTTAAAATAATATAATGAAGTCTGAAAAATGACACATAATTTTAGTCTTTGAAATTTGTTGAGGTTTGTTACATTGCCTAGCATGTGATCAATTTTGGTTAATATATTGTATATACTTGAAAATAATGTGAATTTTAATGGAGCCAGGTTTTCTCCTCTCTTTTTAGAATCTTGTTCAAATCATTTATTTCTTCCTGATTTTTTGCTGATTGTATTTGTATTTATACAAGAGAATCATATACTTTTGATGAGCTTTATTATTTTTATATTTATGGTGGGCTGACCTTAGCATGAAATGTCACTTTTTCTGTGCTTTTATATTTTTGATGTTTTCTTTATGAACAGACTACTGTAACATTCGGACAGTTTATATTTAATATAATGACTCTATTGGGGTATAATTCTTCTGACATTATTGATGCTTTTTAATGAATTGTCTTTACTTTCTTGCCTTTGCTTGGATTTTAAAAATAATCTCTCTTGTTTTTTATATTTTTGATGTATTTGGTACGGGGTCTCACCATACAGCTTGGACTCATAGCAATCTTCCTGTTTCAGCCTCCCTGTTGCTGGGATTATAGGCATGTACGACCATGTTTTGTCTTGGCTGCTGGCTCAGTGCACCTGAAGGTGGGGCTGGCATAGTGTTGGTGCCAGGGACCGAAACTTGGTCCCTATGCTTGCCTAAGCAGGTCCTTAGTCCGCTGAGCTGTCTTGCTGTCCTTACAGTTTCAACTTCTACTAAACTAGAACTATAGTACTTGATTTCTAGCCTTCTTAGAATTATGTCCTGTGTACTCACCAAATTTAAAATTAGCCAATACCTTTTCACTCTCCTAGATAACTCAAGACCCTAAAACATGAAGAAAACTTCCAATGTAATATGTTTTATTACTTTTATACCTTACAATATATTTTACATCACCTTCATTTTCTAGATTTGTTTTACCACTTTTTCCCTTCTTGAAGTATATTTTTTAGAATTTATTCCTAGAGTTTTGTCTGAAAACTTTATTTTTTAAAAATTTTGCTTATTCTTTTTTTTTTTTTTTTTTTTTTTTACCAACAGCTTTATAGAGGTATAGTTCATATACAGCCCACTTAAAGTTTATAATTTAGTGATTTCTAGTCTATAATTTTCAAAACTTGTATTGAAATATATATTATATTATCATATAATAAAATTTGTCATCCTAGTAATTTTAAGTATACATAACTTAGTGTAAAGAATAACCTCATTCTTTAAGGATATTTTCACATGGATAACATGTTCCCACAAATCATATGTTGAAATCCTAACCCCTGATGTGCTGGGATGAGATGAGGGTCTTAGGGGAGGAACTTTAGCCATGAGGATGGAGCCCTTATGAATGAGATCAGTGCCATTATAAAAGGGACTACAGATGATTCTCTTCTCCTCTTTGCCATGTGAGTATACAAAGAGGAATTGGTTGGCAGTAACTCAGAAGAGGGTGGTGGTTCCTACATCTGGCTCTGCTGGTAGCGATCTGAGATTTCTGGACTATGAAGTATAAATTTCTGTTCTTTGTAAGCCACACAACTTATGGAACTTTGTTATAGTGGCCTAAACTGAGTACACAGAGTATATAAATGTTTTATTGTCTCCTAGGAAGCAGTGCTTTAGCTTGTACTTTTTAAGCCTTAAGACCAATCATATTTTTGCCTATACTTTTTTTTGGGAGGGGATTGAATTCAGGACCTTGTGCTTGCCAGGTAGGTGCTTATGCCACTAAGCTATCTCCCCAGCCCAACACCTCATATTTTTGATTCTCTGTGTTTTTACTATCCTAACCAGATTTGCCAGATTTATTTCCAACTTTTTGTCACTTTCTACAAATACATGCTGAAGAATTTTCATTGAGTTTTATCTAAATTGCAACAATGAAAACAAAGAATTTCTTTGAGATGCTGTATATAGAAGGATATATTTGCTTCAGTTTTAGGTATTATTTTAAAATTATTTTTAATTCTTATGTATAATTGGTTTTAATTTTAGGTATAATCAGTAGTAAGTATCAAAGGGTTATCATTGGTCTGAGGAACTCTGATGTGGAATTTATCAAATGAATGCTCCATATAGAACGATTTTAAAAGACCACTGCAGCAAAATTTTAAGGCTGAATACATGGTATATGAACAGGGTGATAGTACTGAGGTGTTTGTTACTGTGATTTCTGACATGTTTTCATGTTCTTGCATCAGCCTTCAGGAAAGTCTGGGATTCTGGCAAAATTAATAGACATGTGGGTCAGGACTTAGCATTTGTGTTACATGATAGCTTGACTCTGAATCCCCATGACTAACTTCTGTACATTTTTATAAGAGATGTATAATTTTAAATGATCCCATATTATGAATAGAGTGAAGGGACTAAACATTCTTCACACAATATTTGGAATATCACAAAAATTGTTCACTATGATTAAAAGAAGAATTGGTCAAAATGGCTATTTTTTGTGTATATGTTACTATAGTAAGTTACATGTCTATTATCCTTAAAAACACAAGCCTATAAATGTTAAAAACCTGGAGTAAAGTAAGAGTATTAGTATCTTTTAAAATCAGTATTAAAGAGAGATTATACTTATATATATTGTGATAGTATTTTGAAGTACTCATGCTATGGCTTAGATCTAAATGTTCCCCCAGACACTCATGAGTTCAGTGATAGCAGGCTCATGGGGATGCTGTACCCACCAGAATCAATGCACTAAAGCCTTCAGAGCTGAGTGTGCTGTGAGAAGGTGGAGCCTGGTCAGAGGAAGCAAATCACTGAGGTCCTAAGTGCGGGTATCTGACTCCCTGGCTCCTCCTTCGCTTCTCTGTTTCTCCCCGGACTCTAGCAGCTTTCCTCCACTGACCCTCCCAGCATGCCTTTCCTGCCTTGGAGGCCACCTACTATGGGTTGAATCTTCTAAACCCTGAGCCAGGATTAGTTGTGGGTGTAGTGAGGAAGTTGCTAAGCCAACTCCAGAATGAGATATGGACATTTCTGGTGTTGTGGCATTTGCAATCCTTTTTGCATTTCTTGGCTTAAGATAATATGTTTATACCATCTTGACATCTTTGCATATGAGGACTTGTAGGGAAATAATTTACTGTAAAATAAAGACTGTTGGATTATGGACTATAAATGTTTCCTTATATAGGTCTCAAGTGATTGGAATTTGTGCCCACACTAATAACCAGTTTGCTAATTTGGATCAACTTGGAAATGTATTCATTACTTAATGTTGTAGAGCAAATATTGTGTACTTTCTGGGATAGGTATGTTCATTAATTTAATAGTAGAATGGTTTTTTTTTTTTTCTGGATGGAACTGGGGATTGAACTCAGGCCCTTGTGCTTACCAGGGAAGTGCTTATTCCACTGTGCCATCTCCCTGACTCCACAAAGAAAGTCTTTTTATGTTTCAGTCTAGTTTTCTGATGGATCTTTTATGTTTCAGTCTAGATAGCATTTTATCTTTCAATTTAGAGGAAGGAAATGGGTATGGTTGTGGACAGTAGTGTACTAACCCAATAAAAATGTTTTCATTCTAATATTTATGCTGCTGTCAAAATTTCATAGTTTCCTAGTGGAGCTAAGAGGTTGGTTGAACTTTCTAATGGTTTTTGCAAATTCTACTTTGGAGAATTGTTGGGTGAATTATTTCACTGAGGAGCTAGAGCAAATTTTGTTCTCCATAAAACATGTTAATGATATGTGCCTTCATATATATATAGTTAGCTCTACTCCTTTATAATACTTCCTTAGAATTCTTCTGTCCCAACTGAGATGTGTAGTATCTAGATAGTTTTCTAGAGAATGTAAGAAAACTTTTCTCTCCGTTTCCTCAAATTTTACAGATTTCTGCCAGCATTCTGTAATAGTAATAATAACAAGGTAGTTTCTTGAGTGTTACATAACAGATTGTCTTTATGTTTAGTAAAATGAAATTTATTTGTTTAAAAGGCCTAAAGATTATTTTCATGAGAAAGAAGTGAACTATATAATTGAATTTAAAGTTGAAGACTTTTATTTTGATTGCTGTAGCCTTGTGCAGCATGGGAACATCGAGGACTTTCACTTGTTGTTTCCACTGAGAACTTCTGACCTCTGAAGTGTTCTGGCAATGAACATTTCAATGATAATTTACCAGGATAGTGGAACTGTTTGTTGCTAAAAATAGTTATGCAAAAATAACATGCAGCCTGATTCTGAGAGCCACAGTTTCCACATGTCTATGGTTACTGATGTCCCTGTATTTCTACTTTAAATTCATGTGTTTTAGGCTCAGAAACTATTAAGTAATCAAAGTCAAAAGATGGTAGAGATATTCTGCAAAATGGAACATGTGTCTTGGAATTTTATCACATGGCATCTTAAACTGGTGAGAAGCACAGAGGCAACATGACCCTTACCATTTTGCCTACTAATTCTGCATGACTGTTAACATTAAGCCTTAGTTTTGGTCCATATGCAGATTTGTTCTAAAGAATCTAAACTTTTAAAAGCCTTTTGGTACTTAGAGAAAAGTTCAAGATGTTTCAAAAAAATGTAGAGGGGTCAAATTTGATTGGATTGAACTGCTTCAGCATTCAGGATGCTGGAGCAATAGCATTTAACACATATGCTGATGCCTCCTAAATTTCTACTTTCTACTTATCAAAATGCCAATATAATTAGACATAATTACTAATGAAGGACTATGAAGGTTTTGATTTTGGAAAGTTTTTCACATTTACTTTTTTAAAGAACTGATTTGATGGTATATCAACCTTTAGGCAGTATCTGAGTTTGCTTTTTTGATTATTTATGAATCTTGATCCAGCCAGCAAAAATAGATGTTCCAGTAGAGGTCAGTCTTGTCTTGGTAACTGCTTCACCCCTCTGGAGAAACCTGGGATTTTCTTTAAAAATCCAAAGTGTTTTGGTCATTAAGTCATTATTTGTGGGAAAGCAAAACAAAAATTGGTCATGTTTATGACAATAAAAGTAACTGTGGGTAATATTTTAGTTCTTCATTAAGTGTATATTCCCCTCAAAACCTCTGATGGCTGTGTTGCTTATTAGATGCTCTCAAAAAGTGGGTTATAAATGGTAGAACTGAACAGTTGTTTAAATGTGGCAGCAGATATTTTGAGAGAAATTTATTATTAGAGTTTCCTTTTGTTATTGACCTTGTGCTTGCCAGGCAGGCCCTTGTGCTGCTGAGCTATATCCCCAGCTATTACTAGACTTTTCAAAGTGGAAAAAAAAATTATTCAAACTTTAGTTTAAGAAGAAAAACACAGACACAAAAGTGCACCAGTGTCAGTTTCTATGCCATGGTGGAGCCTGAGATAGTTTATCTCCCCCACCTTATATAAATACAAATATAGCTATTTGCTTTTCCAAGATAATTTCAGGACGAGACTCCTGGTCCCTTTTTTCCACCTAAATTGTTTCCTACAGGTCCTTCACGTAGAATTTGTAGCACCAATACTAGGTGGAGTAGAATATTTGGATTTTAATCTGTAGCATTGCCAGTAAGCATTTGGGCAGGGACCTTAAGTGGGTCACAGCCTTGAGCTTTGGCTCCTTCCTGGGTAAAGTGAAGGGACAGAACTGTGGTGGTACCCACCTCTAGTGTTTTCCATGACTAGGAAGATATTAGCAGAGAGAGGAGGAGCTGGTGGAGACAACCTGGCGGTGGGCAAAGTCCTGACAGATTATCCTACAGGCCCAGGGAGGCAGACATGGAGATGTCTGATGAGGTTCACATAGGCACCTAGGTGCAGACGACCAACTCCACTCCGGCCTTTTCTTACTTTTCACACTAAATTTGTCACTGACAGGTGAATTTGAGCAAAGTCCTCACAAGATGTGGCTTTTGTTTGTTTCCCTGCAATCTCCCCTATTCTCTTCCTTTCATTTCTGTCCCTTCCCCACTCTTACCTCCTCAGTTGTGCTTCTGCACTTCTCGACAATCAGGTTTGTTCAAGACACTCTTAGGAGCTGGAGAACAACTTGGTGCCCCCATGGTATTGCTTTCTTGTCAGCTTCAAGCAGAAGCTGAAGACCTTCAATGCAAACCTTAGTCCACAACAGAACTTACTCTATATGCTGTGGGACATTACTTCCTGGAGACCACTTAGTTCTTTCTGTAGCCTTTTGATTTGTTGCAGAGCCTGACTTAAAATGATGGAGGAAGAAAGACAGCTGTAGGTGCAGTCTGCTGAGGAAAGCAAGTGGGTGTCTCCATGTAACCACAGACAAATCTTGGCCATGGCCTGCTATGGAGTCTGCAAAGCAGAGAGAGCAATGTAAGGTAATTTTCCGAGGTTGGCTGGAGGGATGGAGAATTTATCACCGAGGAGCTAATATTTAAGCTAAGCCCTGAACCATCAAGGAAGGCAGGGGCAAAGCCATCTTCTCAGAGGGAACTGCGGGAAATAAGGCTCTGGTGACAGGTAGGAGTGATTCGCTACTCCAGTGTCCAGTAACACTAATACTTTGATAGGAAATTTTACAGGTAAAAGATTGGGTGATACAGAGACCTCATAACTGTGGCATGGAAGGCGAAGGAGTCACCGAGGACTTGCTTGGCATCTCATTGCATCTCCAGGCTGGCACCTCCTTTAGCATGTCCCAGTCCAGGCTGTCCCAGTCCTGGTGCTCTGTGGAATTCACTCATGGGCCCTTTTTAGGTCTTGCTTCCATCACAGTTTCTCTCTCCAGGTTTTTAGAGGCTGTGCCTACGTTTGGATACACAGACATGCTGGCAGTGGTTGCGATTCATCGCTGGTTGATGAACTTCGCCTGCTTTATTCCAAAAGAGGTATCCTTTTCTTGTCAGTTTCTATTTGTTTTTCCATCAATGGCCTGCTAGTCCTTGCCGCCGGGTTTATACTGTTCCATTTCGTAACACTTTATGCTAGAACTGGCTCTTGAGATGCTTTGCCTTGATCTTGTCGCCTGCAGTGAGATGCTTTTAATATTTTCTCCACATGTGAACTAGGCATTTTCCTTTAGCGTCTCTTTAATTTCCATATGGTTAAATCTTCTACTGCAGGGATTCTGGATATATATAGATTTCCTCTTTCACTGTCTTCAATTATTTGTGTTTTGCATTCAGTGAACACATCCAGCACAATAGATGGTCCTTTCCCCATTTATATTGACTTGTGTTTATATAAAGCAGACTCCTTTTTATAGCATTATTAATGTTCGTAGTCATTTTCAGGAGCTTGGCAAGTTAAAGCTGGGTATTAGAGCTGGCATAGGTGTAAATTAGCGACTCATGTCATTAGGTTAATCCTAGGGCTTTGTGGGTCCCACCCTTAATTGGCTCGAGATAAAATAAGAATAGTAAGCATCTCTATGATATTCCCCATTTTATTGCAGTGTTCCTGATTTGGTTATTGAAAGATGTAATAAACTTTCCATTAGCAATGTTGACTAGTTTTTTTATTTTTTATTTTTTTCAGTGTATTTAGTTGTTACAGGGTTTCACTATGCAGCTCAGACTCATAGTGATCCTCTGTTTTCACCCTCCCCAGTCCTGGGATTACAGGTGTGCACCACTACACCCAGACTCTGGCAGGCTCAGCCTATCCTGGGGGTGGGACTAGCGGGGCCTGTGGTGCAGGGCTCCAGCCGTGTTCCTTCCTAAGCTTGCCTAAGCAGGCAATTTAGTCGCTGAGCTATCTTGCCAGCCCCAATGTTGAATAGTTTGGTAATCAGCAGTCCAACTTTGTAAACTTAAATAAGAGGTTAATGTTGGTTGTATGTAGATATTCTTGCTTTCTGATAACTTAGTTTAACAGTCTGTAATGGAGTTTTAAATTCATTCTTTCATGCTTCATCAATATTCTCTTAAAGTAATTGAATTTTTTATAATGGAGTATTACTCAGCTATTAAAAATGATAAGTTTGAAGCATTTATACTGTAGTGGATGCCCCTTGAACATATACTCATTAAGTGAAATAAACCAGACACACATATGTAAATATCGTATAGTCTCCCTAGTATAACAAGCGAAAAGCAGAAATACAAAAGGTAATGTACAACAAGTAAAATCAATTGAGTCAGATAAGGCAAAGTGAATGGCATATGCTGCAGGATACTAATCAGCTTTTCTTTTGGATGGTTAACAACCTAAGATCGCAAGTCAGAGTTGGAGAAATAGAAGAGCCACAGGCCAGCCAACATTTTGGCCCTAGCCTTTCAAGGTCAGCGAAGACTCAGGACATAGGAGAACCTGTACTGCAACATCATGAAACTCAGGTGAGCTCCAAATTTTCTGAACAAGGAGATTATGGAGCCACAGAGGAAAGAGATTGAAGTTCTAAAGTGTGCCTGGGGAGAGTCACATGAAGAGAAATCTTTTTCTCAGGCTCTCACAGAGAGCATTCTGGTCAAGCATTGGCCGTGACTCATCCACATGGATGACACAGACAAAGGAACTACAGAATAATGTGCAGGACTACAAGATAAACCCTGAGAGGACTTCACTGACCACGTAGGAAATATAAAGTTCATGTGTTGGTATATAAGTCTTGATCTACCTAGGTCTTAACCATCCAGCCAAAAAGTATAAAAATGAAGTATACATCGTGAGCCCATAATATTAAGCTGAGCTGTAAATGGCTATGGTCTACAATTGAATAACTCACTATGGTTGTAGAATGCTGGACTGTGTTGGATTGTGTTGTCGAGTTCAAGCACCTAAGTTAGTTGAATGTCAATGGAGTGCCCACTTTTGACAGTGTAGACAAAGGAAGGGGTGTAGAAAGAAAAAATCATGATGTGTGTGTATAGACAGTACAGTTGGGATAGATAATGCTGTGCTTCTACATAATTCTATGAGAGGTAAGATCTGCACTAATGGTGGTTGGACAGGATATTATGTCGGCTTCTAGTACTACGGTCATCCACTAGGAAAATAATTATTGAATTTTTGATATAATTCAGGTATAAAAAATAAGTAAGCAGCTACACTTAATTCACTGATCAGAGATATCTGCTAAAATAATATCTGTAAATATAATATCATGTATGCACCTTGTACAATACCAAAACGTTATGAAAACAGTTTGCAATGTATTAATTTATCGAATCTGTATTGTTAAGGTGTCTTGAAACTGTCTGAGTGACATTTGTACTTCAATAAAATGAAAGGAAAAAAAATACAATGAATACAAAAAAATAAATAAATAAAATTAACTCAGAAAAATAACAAACTCATTAAATATTATGGAATGGGTGACATTGTTTTACACTTTCAAATCTATGTAACATCTAACTTTAACTTCATAAAGTGTATCTGGATGTTGTGTCAGCTTCTATATTCAGCCTGATTTAATACACTACTTTAATTAAAAAAAAAAGTAATTGAATTTTTTCGTATCTCTAGGAATATTTTATAAAATGCAGCATTGTTTTGTAGATGATAAAGTTTGCCATACTTGGCAGGACTTAACATTGGTATTCCTTAGGTAAAAGTAAACTGAATTGCACTTCCCTGACAAGCGCAAGGTCCTGAGTTCAATCCCCAGTTCCACAAAAAAAAGGTGAAAGGACTTGTACAAATATCCTATAGCAGCCAGAAATGATACTCATAAGTAGAGATCATCAAACTTTTTATAGTCATGCAAGTCTCTCAGAAAACAGGCTTCAGAAGTAACTCTGCTTCTAAGGTCCCTGGAGCTAGTTGTTCTGATTTATAATAGAGTCCAGGACTCTGCTACCTCCTACTAACTGGATTAGTTGGCAAACTTTTCAGATATTTGTAACATTTCCATGATGCCAGTTATATATATGCTTTTTTTATGTTTTAACTGTGCCATTTGACTACTGTGACATTTAGGTGTGTCTTTTTTTTTTTTTTGGTGGAACCAGGGATTGAACTCAGGCGTTGAGCTTGCCATGAAACTGCTTATTCTACTGAGCCATTTCCCTTGCTCCTACTGTGACATTTTGAGAGCATTAAATATTTGCTTCAAAACTTCACGTCTTTGTGACATTTTTCTATAGTAGATTCTAAAAATTAGAAATTATATGTTTATGTATTATATAATTAATACTGGAAGTTCTTGTTTCAATGTTTTGAAACTTTGTATTTTGAATAAAATTGAAAATAATCAGTCATTTTTGCTTTTAATTTCCTACTCACTTATTCCTACTTTTGTATTTTATTATTTCTGAGACATACCTTTGTCTGCCACATTGTAGCATCTCTGAAAATAAGATTTATCTTTCACCTGAGATAGTATCTTAGTTTAATTGGTAGCATTTTTCTTTTTTTAGTGTACAAGAAGTTTATGGTATCCTACATTTTACAAAATGCAGTATTTTACTTTTGTTTTCTAAGGGCACATAATGGAAGGTGTTTTATGGGGCTGGTGACCTTGTTTCTGCAGTAGGAGCTCCTTTGTGTTCCCTGAGCTTGCTTCTTTCCTATCCCAGCCCTTTCCTGGGCATTGTCTTTCACATTTATTTCATCTCTTTAGTAAGAGTTATGTTTTTATATTTTTATTATGTATGTATTTATTATATATGTATTTATTTTTTAGTCGTCTCTTTAGTAAGAGTTATGTTTTTATATTTTTATTATGTATGTATTTATTATATATGTATTTATTTTTTGGTGCTGGGAATTGAATTCAAGACCTTATACTTGCCAGGCAGGTGTTGTAGGCAGCTATGTTTTTAATGGACGGTAAATGTTTTTGAAATATGGTACATACCTTCCTCTTCTGAATTCTTATGTATATCACTTTCTAATTTTTTTTTTTTTTTTAATTATTTGGTTACTGCAGGGTCTCACTACGTAGCCTGGACTCATGGTGATCCTCTTGCTTTGAGCCTCCTGAATGCTGGGATTATAAGCCCTACTATGCCCCCAGACTCTGGCTGCTCAGTCCACCTTGGGGGCAGAGCTGGCATAGCATGTTGTTCCAGGGATCAAACCATGGTCCCTGCACTTGCCTGAGCAGGCACTTTAGTCTTCTGAGCTATCTTGCTGGTCCTCACTTTATGCTTGATCAGATTGAGACATCTGTTTATAGCAAAGGATGAGGGAATGGGAAATTTTGGCAATAATTTGGGTTTATGATGTTATAACATCAATAAAAAAGAAAAAAAAAAAAGATCAGTGTTCAACTTTTTATTACCCCTAGCAGGGGTTTGTAACAGTGCTGGCAGTATGGAAAGTTGGACTTGGTCAGGAGAAGGAAGGATTCTCTAAATTTCTGTAAAGCTCGGGAACTTGTAAAAGAGAATCTATAGAATTTCTTTCAGAATCTAGAAGAAGGTTTGATCCCTTGAGAAGACAGGGGCTGAACTGCAGCAAAAGTAGTCCTTTACTTCTTGTCCAGTGGGATAAAGGGTTCTGTTTTATTCCCTAAGGTTTTTTTTTTTCCACTTAACAGGGCCCTGGCTCAGATGGAGACAGTATAGAAACATCTGGAAAGTTATCAAGGGCACTTGAGCTAGTAGCCTGATCCTCCTTTGCCAAAGAAAGGAAAAGTACCCCCTAGTTATAGGTCAGCTTCTGCCTTGAGCCCTGGACCATGACCTGTAGAGTATAAGAACAATGAGTGGAAAAAGCTAGAAGGATCAAGATTAAGGCCATATTTTCTGATTTTTTTTTTTCTATCTATGGCATTTTCCTATAGTCTCAGATTCTGTGAGGTCTGATGAATCAAGAAAAAGTCTGATTGGAGAGAGGAGAGTGGAGAAAGGAGTCTTCAAAAGTAGAGGCCAAGGTCGCATTTCTACCACAGCATTGCTATCAAGAATTAAATGTAACCAGTTGACACATTGCATCCAGTGCCGGGAGAAGGGACCAAGATGCCCTCGTGTGGTAGAATGCAATGGTGATCCGGAGAACATCGCTTGATCCTGTGGCTTGCTTCTCTTATACCTTTTTTCCAAAGGGCACAGAATAAGGTGTCTCATATGCTCTTTTGGGGAGGGGGAGGAGGATATGGAGAGTTCTTAAACAGCAGAGTACTTGTTTGTCCCTAATCAAAGGAAGTGGTCTAGGGGTAGCATTTTCTGGACCATTGGCTGAGATGGACAGGTCCTGGATCCCAACATAGCATGGTACCAGTATGCTAAGTAGTTAGGAAAATAATCTCCTTCCACAGTGTTGTCCATAGCACAGAGCAGCAGAGCTTAAGGAACTTTGGTACACTGTCACGGAGACTGTCTTATAGGTGAATTTGGAGCTAAGACGCAGCAAGACACAAGGCTTCACTTTGCAGATACCATCATCCAAAAGACAGAGTTGGCTCTGTCGTAATGAAGTACCAATTAACAGTTGAGGGATTAACCAGTTCCCTGGTTACCTTCTGTAAACCTGTAAGCACATTCCTGCCTGTTCTGTAGTGTTGCACCATAGGTTGTTGGGAATCTCGTGTACCCAATTCCACACTGTTTGGTAATTTTACTTATATCCAAATCTATTTATATTAGTTGTACTAGGTATCCATTCCTAACCCTATTTATGCATTAGGTTTTATTTCATAACAAAATACCTGTAAATTTAGGATTTTTAAACAGCACTAATAATAGTGAATGTTTGTTATATTACAGTTTCTGAGAGTCTGGAAATCTGGTCAGCATCATCTGGGTAATTCTGAGCCTGAGGATCCCTCAGGGTCAGTTAGGCATAAATGACTAGCTGGGTCTGCAGTCTTTGGAGGGCGTGACTAGGGCAGAAGGAAGTGGCTCAGAGATGACTCATCCGTGCTGTTGGCAAGCTCGTGGTGGTTGTTAGCTGGAGGCCTTTCTTATCATGGAAACATCTCCATAAACTGGCTGAGTGTGCTCCACGTGACACTTGGCTTATCCAAGAATGAGTGATCCTAGAGAGAGCAGGACAAAAGCCACAGTGCTTCTTACATTAGCCTAAAGACTCATTCTGTCATTTCTGCAATATCCTGTTGGGTGCACAAATTAACCCTACTTGGTGCAGACGAGGTCAAAGGTCTTCATGCCATCTTGGAATCTGGCTGCTGTGTGAATTGTGCTATATTGTTCCATAAAATTTAATCAAATATTGTAAAATCTGTAAAACAAATGCAAAAATACTTTTTCTGGCTTTGAAAGAACTTGCTAAAGATGGGTGCAAAAAATCTGTTGTAGGGGCTGGGGGATAGCCCAGTAGAATAAGTGCTTGCCTCACAAGTGCTTGGTCCTGAGTTCAATCCCTGGGGCTGGGGGATAGCCCAGTACAATAAGTGCTTGCCTCACAAGTGCTTGGTCCTGAGTTCAATCCCTGATACTGGAAAAAAAAAATCTGTTGTATTAGGTGATGGTATGCCAACGAAGAAACTATAAAGACATTTCATAAAAATGTGGATGAATTCTACATCCCCAAAACTTTGCAAATGACGTGAATTTATTATTGCACTTAAAGAAAGTTACGTAGTGGATCAAAAAAGTTGCAGTCTAACAGCTGGCTTGAGAGTTAGGAAAGTGTGATGACTTGAATCTAGGTATCCCCTCCACCCCCCCAGGCCTCATGCACTCAAGGATGGGGCTCCTGGGAGTGATGGGATCATAGGTGTGTGATGATACTGGGGCTAAGTGGGTATGATAACTACATTGGCTTAGCATAGTTCTGGATGTGGACAGTGAACCACCCTGGATGTGGGTGGTACCAACCGACAGGATTGTAGCCTGGACAGACTATAAAAGAACAGAAAGAAGGCAGGCTGCTGCTGCTTGCTGCTGCTGCTTCCTTCCTGCCACACCACAGACTGCTTTTCCTCTGCTGTGCCCCTCTTACCTCCTACCCTGTTGTGGAAGCAACTCACTGTGGGCTGAAGCTTGTGCCATCTGCAAGTTGAAATCAGTCTTTCCTCCTTTAACTTGTGGGTGTCAGATATTTTGTGCCAGCAGTGTAATCAAGACACAACAACAATAACAAAGAACCCCTCCAAAAAAAAGCGAGACAAAAAAGTAGATCCTAGCATAATAGTCACATGCTGAACACTACTGGAGAATTTATCTTGCTGTTCTAAAAGATAATGAGACCTAGTGTGTCAGTTTATGAGATCATATTTGATTGAAGAAAGCCTCTAGTACTGTAGCCCATTGTTTAAAAATTAAACAATGTACAAAATCGTATAAATAATAAGTTTTTAAAACTAGCCATGAGGCATTTTATTATGAAAAGCTGGTCCTCATATGCATAAATTAATAGGTACCAAAAACTCTTTAGTTTGCTTCATTTTTTAGTTTAACAATACATCTTTAGCTTCATTGATTTTGACTGCTATAAAAGATCCTCCTTTGATTGAGTTAAGAGCATAAATTATGGGTGAGCATCTCTTTTGCTGGCAATAGGGTAGACGCAGTACTAATATTGCTTCTCTTTGTCACTTAGGGTGCAAACCCACTTCTGTAACAGCCCCTACTGAAACCCTACAAATTCTGCAGCAGCAGGGGTCAGGCTGGCTGTCCTGGCCTCAGCCTGGGCTCCTCTCCTGCCTCCACAAGGAGCGCAGCAAGTTCATTCCAGCTGGGCATGATAGCCACCAACTATGCACCTACTTCAGGAAGTCATCAGCCACCTCCAAGTTGAACAAAACCAAGAAATACATTTTTTGAAAGCCACTGTAATATGTATAGTGATGTAACCAGAATAAAAATTGCTCTTTGTTACTGGTAAATCAACTAAGTTATAGAGTTTGTAGAAATAATTTTTCCCCAAATCAATTTCAGTGGGATCCTGAAATGTTTTTCTTTAATGACACATTGTGAAGGGGAAACCTCACCCAAATCATTCTACCTCAACAGCTTTCTATTGCCAATGAGCAGATTACCTTAAAACAAAATCATGATGATCAAGAGTATTATCTCTCCTGCTTCTGTGAGTGGGGAGTTTGGACACAGCATGGCTATGGCTCATTGGTTTTCCACCTAGTCTGGGACCTCATCTCTGAGGGCTTGGAGGCTTCCAAGGAATCAGTTCTGGGGGTTGTAGTCTTCTGGAGGAATCTATTCAGAAGCATGGCAGTTGGTTCTGAAGGTAGCTTTGGAACTCAGCCGTACTAAGGAAACTCACACCTGACCTTTCCATGTGGGTTCTATGTCTGTGTTGATTTGGACTTCCTTAAAGCATGGAGACACCTTCCAAGTGTCATTGTTATACTGAGAACCAGAAGAAGGTTGTATTGCCATTCAGCACCTAACTCTGGAAATCACATAGCTTCACTTCCTTTGTGAGCACAAGCTTGCCTAGATGCAAGTGAGATACTATACACCCCAACTATGGATTCAAAGGGGGGTATGAAAGCCACAATGTCAGCAGGAATGAGGAATGGCATTACAGCTCTCTTGGAAGATGCAGTTTGTGCATGTGCATGCATATGGACGATCTTGGTCCCAAATTTTGTGTAGTTTAAGGATAGAGATCTCTAAAGGCCATGGTTTTTCCATGGATATAATGAAAATATTTGGACAAATGTGTAACAGATGTATCTATGGATTATTAATTGTCTAGATCTATTAACTTTCATTTAACTCATTAGCTACCATTAGTTGGGATATGATAACTTTGTAGGTAAATGGTTACTTGTGGAGAGCTGATTATGATCCTGAAAATTCTGTGAAGTAGGAAACTCCAGCAGCCACAGCTCACGCAGGACACACCAGCCTTCCATCTGTCATTGTACTGAGTTAGCTATTTTAAAAATAATAATATACAGTGCATTGGCTATAGTCATTGTCTTATTTTGTTACGAAATTTCATTTGCTTTAAAATATGAATACTTTTCAGCTTTCCAAGACTGGGATTATAAGTGTGCCACCACGCCCAGTCTCAATCAACATCTCAGTGTGCCCCAGGAGCAAGGCCAGCATGGCAAACTAGGTATGGAATAGAACCCTCGAAGTGTAATTTTCAAAAAGTCAAAGCCTGACTCTCAAACAAATACAAAGTAAGCCCACAGGAAAGATTTATGTGGTTCAACAATGTGAGAACCAGTTAGATAGTGGAAGGGAATCAAAGGAGCACAGAGGCAGTCTTGGAAAGCCAAAAACAGGAGGATCACTATGAATCTGATCTATGTAGTGAGACCCTGTAGATTCTGTAGACTCTGTACCAAATACATTAAAAAAAAAAAAAAGCAAGTTATACTTGAGAAATGAAAGTCTAGGTGGCCATGTACTAAAGCATGAAGGAAATAATGATGTACAGCAGTTGATGCTATATAGGAACCGACAAACTGTGGTCCATGGGCCAAATGAACAGTAAACAAGTTTTATTGGAGCACACATACACATTGATTATGTCTTGTCTTGGGCTGATTTTTGCACTAGTATTGTAGAATCCAATAGCTATGACTCTGTTCATACGGCCCTGAAGTCCTAAAATATTTACAATCTGGCCCTCTTTAGAAAAGTTTTACTAGTTCCTGCTACAGAGAAGTTTGAATTTCAAATCTCATCATGAGTATAGTTTATTACACACTCCTGGACAATTGAAGTCATTCATAATTAACAGCAAGACATAAAATAATGGAATATTTAGTGTAATAATTTACTGGAAACAAAAATGAATAATGCAAGAGCTGGCCAAATAACTCAGTGCATTAAAGTTCCTGCAAGCAGGTGCAGGGACCAGAGGTTTGATTCCTGGGCCTGCCGTGCTGGGCCTGCCCCGAGGATGTGCAGAAAAGGCAATTGAAACTGGGCAATTGAGACTTGGCATGGTGGTGAGTGCCTGTAATCCCAGCTCTTGGGAGGCTGTAAACAGGTGGATCACTACGAGTCTGACCTAGTAGTGAAACCCTGAACACCATACAGACTCTTCCCTAAAATCCAAAAAAAAGTAATAATAACAACAATAATGCAGACATTAAATGTACTCTAAATGAAAGGGATTGATCTGAATTTGAAAGAGAAAAAAATGACTGCTAGCATCAAATTCAGAAATGACCAATAAGGCCATTTGATCATATATTAAACACAGACTGAATCAATTATCAACCTTGTTATAATAATAAAAAAGTAGGAGAACTGCGTTGTAAAAAATCTTACATTATCTTAATGCCAAACAGACCCTTCTATTAAACACTTGCATATACTATTTGAATGACAATGATCACAGTAATATATATATGTGTGTATATGTGGATATATATATATATATCTTTATAGGTAAATGGAGACTCATTGAAAACTGATTATATATATATATATATATAATTTGAAGGGATATATAATTTCTCCCTTTAACGGAATTTTTGAATCAAGTATCAGTTTTGACTTGATCCTAACTTGCTTATTCTTAGGCAGAGTAGAAAGGCTTATTGGGAAGATTAGACTCTTAGCAGAGTAATAGCCTCTGTCTTGTGAAAGGGGGTGGAAAAAATCAAAAAGAAAGCAAAATAAAACATCTGTACCCTCTTCTCTTCTTTTTTACCTCCAATCCTGGAGCTCCATTCAGCTTTGACTTCAGTTTGTTAACCTTATATCTAATTTGGAAAGGTAAGGCTTTTAAAAATAAAACAGAACCAATATGGGCAGGCAGGTGCTCTGGCTCTGCTTTGTCAAGGGCTGGAGTCTGCTAAACTCACGTGGGACTTCTGGTTGACACTTGTTCTAGAGAGATCTTCAGGAAACTCAAGGCAACATCTATCTTCATTTTCCTTTAAACATAGTGGCACAAATGAGGCAAGGGAAATTAAGATGGAAAATACAGTGCTCATCCTCTTGGGATAATTGGTGGTAAAGTACCAGTGCATCTTATTTTTATTCTGTCAAGTCATTTTCTAATTGGAGGTCCTTGTGACAGTGGCCACTGCTGTGCCTTCACTTTCATTTTCCCTTAATATCCTTTCTTGGGGGCAGGGCAGGTCTACCCTGGAGAATGATCAAATGCATAGGCAAGTATATCTTGGTATTGTAAGCTCATTAAATTTCTTGTCATTTCTCATGGTATGCTGAGAAGTGCTGATTATGGCCCATTTTTGCAGTGCAGAACTCTTTTTGCAAGAGCTCCAAGTTCCTCCTTTGATAATTATTCTCCTGCTTGAGTTGAAGCCTTTAAGAACTTGGTGTAAGCTGCCAACACTTACAGACGTGCTGAGCCCGAGCTTCGGGAGTTTCCTGTGGTTCCTGGTGCAGGTGAAACTCTGAGATGCTTCCAGAATCTCAGCAAATTAGCCTGGGGCAGGAGCTCTTGGACTTCTGTCTGCGTCAGGCTCACGGGAGGGCAGGTTAAAATGTTGAGCCCCTCCTTGAGAGTGTCCATGTCTGCTGGACTATTGAAAGGAGCAGTTAGTGCTTAAATTATTTCTCTCTCTCTCTCTAACACACACACACACACACACACACACATATATACAATTTTGCGTGCTTATATCTGGTAAGCTGATCAACTAATTTGCAGAAAACAGTATACAATGTAGCAACCATTGTTGGATTTCTGTCATTTTATTCAGTGAAATTTATATATTTTTTTCTTTTCTTTTTTTTTTTTTTTTTTTTTTTTGGCGGTACTGGGGAATGAACTCCAGACCTTGTGCTTGCCAGGCAGGTGCTTAAGCTGCTGAGTTATTTCTCCAGCCCTTTTTTTACTATATTGTATTTATTATTTTTTTAAAGTGTCTGACCAGTAAGTCTGGGATAGAGCCTGAGGATCTACAAGTCAAACAGTTCCCAAGAGATGGTCTGCTGCTGGAGTTGGGACTTGTGAGACCCTCTGGGTGTTGGGCGTCTGTCCTCAAGTGAGTATGTGAGCCTCCTAGAGAAAATGGAGAATGTAGGGCAGCAGAGTGGTCAGTTATTCTTTGTCAATTATCACAGGATGTGTAGTATTATGCCAGGGGTTTGGGGAATATTTTAAGTAAGTGTGTATAACTGTTGTCACTGAGATGTGCATGTGTGTGCATGTGTGAGTGTGAGTGTGGGGGGGCGGTGCTGGGGATTGAATCCAGGACCTCACACATGACCCTAGTGTCAGAATTCCAGGTGTGTGCCACCACACCAAGCACAAACTAATTTCTGTCTGCAACGTTTAAAAAACAACCACAAGTATGTATTTGATTGGCTCACCCTGTGAAAATTTTCTGACTTTGTGTTTAACTATTGTGGTCACTTATTATTTATTTTTGCTTATTGTTTTATTTCTGCTCCTCTGATATAGCAAAGGTCTTGCAAAAGTTTGACTTTATATCCTGAAGTCTAAGAGGCCACATGTTTAATTGTAAAAATTAAGGTGCTAGTATCTATAGTCTATGGGTATCAAATATAGTATTCTTCTAACCCATAAAACTTTGATAAATCAGTGGGTTTTTTTTTTTAACATTGTTGTGTCTTATTTAGGGAACAACAAGAAATTACATGTTTTGAGAAAATATCGCTACTGTTTTGCTTCAAAGTTTCTTACTATTTTTTGCATGGATGAACAAATTCAAATGGTTTTGGGAATTTTCAGACACTTTTCCTCAGGACCTGTATCATGTACAATCTTCCCTCAGCTGGAAGCAATGCTGCACACAGAAGAGGGCTGAGTTGCCTGTACCCTGATTGCAAGAGCTTTGTCTGCTTGGTGTGACTTCACGTATAGTTTGGGGAACAGGGTGAAGAGGCTTAGTAGCCTACTTTCTGCGCCCCCCTCCTCACTGCATCAGGTTTTCTTCAGCTGTTTTATTTTCACCTGGAAGAAAAATTGCTCAGGCCGTTGGAATGCGCTGTTCCAGCAGAAAGAGACTAGACATTTTATTTTCCCCTTTATCAATTTCTTGACCAGCCTCTTCCTAAAATAACTCCACCTCACACAACCATGTTAAAAGAAGTTGCTTTTAATTCTGCACTTAGAGATACGGCTTCAACCGCCAAAACCCTTGGAAGATCCTTAACACATTAAACATAGAGTTGGCACACAAGCCAGCAGTTTCACTCCTGGTTATGTGAAGTGTGGTTGGTTGAAATGCACAGTGAAGGTGCAAATAAAAGCTTACTGCAGTGAAATACGTGTATCATCAATTGCCTTCAAGGGACTCCCCTTGACTTGAGACTTGCGTGGCACATTGATTCTTGGCATTTTTTTCTGAAGCAGATCTGAAAGATCTCATCAGTGTCCCTGTGAAGCCTGACTGCAGTCTGGTGCGTGAAGGCTGAACGTGCATTCACCCAGTGCCATGGCAGCCTCAGGGAGCACCGCCACGTGTCCGCACTCACCTGCTTGATGGAGTCTGGCTCCGCGGAGCTTCCGCCTCTCCCCTAAAGTCCTAGTGACCATGGAAGGTAAATACTTTTTTTTTTTCATATTTTTATTGAGAAACAAATAGCAATGAGACATTTTCAAATCAAATTAGTAGGGCAGTTTCAATACTTAATACATTGCATATTGTTTTCTTAGTGGTTGTTGTACAAGATGCAGACGTGATATTCTATTTATAAACACTATTACAACAGATCCCTGTATTCATTGAATTAAGAGAATGTAGCTGTGTATCTTAACCATTTTGAATATACAGATACAAAATGGTCATTCGTTTGTATCTCCTTTTTTGTTTAGTTTTTTTCAATTAAATATTATAGGTGTGTGAGTTCAGCAAAATATTCCAAAATAGTCCAGTAGTCCATAATAGTATTGGGTTTTCCATATGCCTGACAGTGTCAGAATTTGTTGACTTGAGTCCTTTACAGCTCAGCATAATAAGTTGGTTTTACTTCTTATACTTTGGTTTAATACTTTTCTGCTGGATGGTTAAAGCAATTATTTATTCCTATTTTTAAAATATATTCTAATTTTTTAAGCTTTTATGTTATATTTTACAGGGGCTTAAAGTTTAGTCTATCAACCATTGATGGAAAATACCTGTTCCATGTTAAGCCTAAGATGTTTGCTATTCAGACAGATAATTAGGTTAAGCTCAACAGCCTAGGATGTAAATAACAATAAGCTTCTCTTCTGGAGGGCTAACAACCTAAGTTTGCAGACCAAAAAATTAGAGAAAAAGGAGGGCCAGAAGGACAGCCAACATTTTGGCCCTAGCTTTTCAAGGTCAATTAAGACTCGGGACATAGGAGAACCTGTACTGTAACATCATGCCACTCAATGGTGTCCCAAATTTTCTGATCAAGGAGATTATAGGGCCACGTGAGGAAAGTGATCAATGATGTAGAGTGTGCCTAAGGAGAGTCACATGGAGAGAAAACATTCTCTCAGGCTTCCACAGAAAGCAAATTTGTCAAGCAATGGCCATGACTCATCCACATGGCTGACACAGACAAAGGATCTATAAACTGTGTTACAGGGTCTCAGGATAAATCCTGAGGGGATTTGACTGACTTTAATGAGATACAGAAGCTGTATTTCTTGTTACAAAGGTTAAACACTTTGAGTCAATTCAGGGTGGTCAGGAAGACCAGGCAGTGCAAACAAAAAAGGATTTCCATAATAACTGCCTCAGAAGGTGGCTTGAATAGGAATGGGGGGATGGGGATGAGGCTGTGGAAGTGAGGGGAGTGTTTTGAGGGGAATTAATGATGGTGTGTTTTCATATAATGTAAAAATTGAAGTATTCATATTTTAAAGCAAATGAAATTTCTTAACAAAACAAGACAATGGTTATAATCAATGCATTGTATATTATTTTAAAAAAGCTAACTCAGGACAAGACAGACAAAAGAGATGGTTTTACTAAGAAGCAGCAAGCAGGTAGTAACACAAAACTTATTTTTCAATGAACTAAGGGAAATGAGTAGTATAAATGCAACAAATTAGCATTTATCTTAAAATTTTTGAAGCAATACAGTGAGTAATTTGGGTATTAATTTTAACTTCTCCCTGCTACTTATTAATATACCTTCTACTTCGCTTTTTCTTTGTGTGTGTATTAAGTTTCTCATATAAGAGGAACTGTATGACATTTAAATCTTGTATATCTCCCTTATTTCACTTAATATTATATCCTCAAGTTGCATCTGCTTACCTCTTTTTCTTTTTTTGTATTTTTTTTTTTTTTAGGGAAAGATCTACAGTGTGTTTCAGGGTCTCACTAGATCTGGCTTGTAGTGATCCACCTGTTTACAGCCTCCGCTGGGGTTACAGGCACTTTCTACCATGCCCAGCCTCAATTGCAGTCTCAGCATGCCCGGGGGTGGGGCTGGCATGGCAGGCCTGGGGATGGAACCCTGGCCCCTGTGCCTGCTTGCAGGTGCTTTAATCCACTGAGCTATTTGCCCAGCCCTCAGAATAGTATTCTATTGTATGTAATTACCACATTTTTCCATATTCATTCATTTGTTGATTTGTCATTTACATTTTCCATATATAGATCTAGCTACTTACTATAGGTGATGCTGGTATAAATGTGGGTCTGTGCTGTGTATCTCTGTAATATGCTAATTTTAACTCTTTTGGGAAAATATCTAGAAGGAGTATAGCTGGGTCAAATAGAATTTTGATTTTTATTTTGAAAAATGTCCACAGTAATTTCCCAGTGGTTGTACTAGTTTACATCCTCACTAACAATGTAAAGACATTCTTTTCCCCCATCCCCTTACCAGCATTTATTCAGTTTTTTGGGTGCTTGTCATCCTCTCTAGGCTGAGATAATATCTTCAAGAAGTTTTCATGTGTATTTCTCTGCTGGCCAATGATGCTATTTTTTTCATGTATTTATTGGCCAATTATACTTCTGCTGAGAAGTAGCTGTTCATTTTGCTGGTCTATTTTGTGGGCCTTTCATTTTGGGGGCTCTTTATTTTTTGAGTTCTTTATTTTAGGTGCTAGTTCTTTGTCTGAGGAGTAGCTAGAATTTTTTTTTTTCTGTTTTGTAGGTTGTCTGTTCACTCTGTTGGTTGCTTCCTTTGCTGTACAGAAGATGTTTAATTTGATATGATCACATTTGTTGATTCTCAATATTATTTCTTGTACCACTGAGGTTTTGTTTGAAAAGTTCTTACCTGCATCTGTATCTTTAAACATTTCCCCAATTTTATGTTCACTTTTATTTTAATCTAGCACATGGTGTGAGTCTAGACTCAATCTTCTGGATGTACATGGATATTCAATTTCCCTAGCATCATTTATTTAAAAGACTACCTTTCCTGAAGTGTGTTTTTTGGCCCCTTTCTCAAAGATTAAACAGCTGCATATGCCTGCAGTTCTTTCAATTTTTGTGCCAATAACATTCTGTTCTAATGATAGTAGCTTTTATAGGCCTGGACTTCAAGTCTAGGATTATGATGCCTATAATCCCAGCTCTTGGGAGGCTGTAAACAGGTGAATCACTACTAGTCTGATCTAATGAACACTCTGTAGACCCTTCCCTAACATACAAAAACAAAAACAAAAGACTGAGCAACATCTAGCATAAAATTTAAGTACACAGAAATTGCATAAGCAATTTTTAAAACCTTGATGAGATGTCATTACCATGATTTAGATGTGAGGTTAATGCATGTAGCAATCACAATTAGATTTAGCTTGTATATTTGGAGTTGTAATGGAAACTCCTGTGAACTCTGACTGCACACCAAAAGAAATACAAGAATGAAAGCAGAATTGCCTTTTTCTGCATTTTTCCTGAGGTGCAGAGCTTTGCAAGATCTTCAGGGGCAGAAAGAATAGAAGGAAACTGTGTAAATGATTTAATTATTTCAGAATTGCCTGTTTTCCTTCAACCTAGAACAACAACAGAAGTTTTTCTTAAGACAAAGGGCTTTTACTATTCTTAGGAAAGATGGCAATAAGCATGTTTCCTAATGTACAATAATTTCATTTCCTCACTCCAAGGTCCTAAGGCAGAGAAGTCAGCTCTGTCTGACTCCTATCTGGCCCCTGCTCTTTGTCCAGTCCCCTAAGCAATGATGGCCCTGGTGACCTCTGAGGGACTGTGACCCTGGCATATATGATGACCATCAAAGTCATTCTTTAATGTTCATTGTCAAACATATACTCCTACTTATAAAATGTGCTGGCCTTCACTCATTCTTACTTTTGCTCTGCAGTTGGTAAAAGAATATTGGTATTTTCATAACAGAATCTCAGGCTCCCAGAATTTAGAGTTACAAAGGTCCTCAGAGACCATCTGCCTCCACATCCTCATTTTACCATCAAGGATGCAGCTGAGGGAGATGCCAGTGCCTTCCTTCCAGAGCTCTGGACCCTGTTTGCAGATGTGGAACTCAAAGGAAACACTTGGCTTTCCCTGGGACGCTTTTCTTCTCAGCCCCTGCAAGTCTTCAGCTTGACTTAGAATCCCTGCATATTAAATCACAGCAAGGCATGCCCTGTGGATGGCCTATTATAACAGCCTCTTATGGCACATCTGCAAAAATTGTCCACTGTCTGCTCAGCTATTTCTCCAAACAATTTTCTAGTAAAGGCAAATAAAATGAAGCAGGAATAGTCAGATAAAGTTTAGAAAATAAAGTTGTTTATGACTCATTGGGTTGAAATCTTGGTTTTATTTTAGCATCACTTGGATGCATTTCATGAACTACAGAGGCAGAACTAAAGCCACTTTTAAAAGCCAATTCAAAACAGCCCAGCTTTGTGGAAATATAATTCACATACATTTAAGTGTTTAAAGTATACAGTTCACTTAATTTAATATATTCATAGCATTGTCCAAACAGCGCCACATAATTCTAGAACATATTTCTCATCCCCAAAGAAACACCATGTTGATTAGCAGAATTCCCTACTCTTCCCCTGTCCTTTTTTCCTCTCTGTAATCCTCAACTCTCAGGTTTAGGCAATCAGTAGATGATGTCTGCCTCTGTAGGTCTATCTGTTCTATTCAGTTCTATAAATGGAACATGTGATGTGTAGGTTTTTTTCTGGTTTCTTTCACTTTGCACAAGACTTTCAGGATTCAACTAGGATGAAGAATGTATGTCTTTCCTTTATTATGACTGAATATCATTCCATGTATGCCTATTAACTTCCTTCTATTTATTCAGTTGTTACTTCACTAGTTGAATGGTTGCCACATTTTTCCTGCTGTGAGTAGTGCTGCTCTGAACAATTGTGTGCAAATCCTTGTGTTGGTTTACATTTTTATTTCTTTTGGATATGTACCTGGAAGTAGAATGGCTGGATCAGGGTGATTCTGTGGTTTTCACTTTGAGGAACTCTCAGTCTCTTCTGACCTCAGCAGCCATGTAGGATGGTTCTAATTTTGTCATAAACTTGCAAAATGCAAATTTTACAATGACAATTGTTTGGCAAAGATTCAACAAGTTATTTATGAGTATTTATGTTGTAAAAGATCCTACTTAAAGGGGCTATACGCTTTGTTAACACTATTGATACACTTGTGAAGAAATTAGAACTTTTCTAATGCTAATTCTTACTCATTCAGTGTTTAGTGGAGGGAAAATCACATCAGTAATTTTTTTGGGAGAATTTAACAGAATTATTGATAAATAAAATCTGATTAACTGCAACAAAGGTAACTTAAATACTAGATACACAGGAATAGGTTTAACTATTTTCAAGGAAAGATAGTACTGAGGATAGGAATTGATATAAAAGAAATATAACTCCCAACCTGTTAGGAGTTAGATGTGCTAAGTTTGTGTCCCTTGAAACTGAAGAATGAATTTAAAGAACAGTGAATGGTAGGAGTGAGAAGGTTTCTTGAGAGACAACTCTTGAGAGACAGGAGGGTGTCTGAGTTGGTTGCCACTGATGCCCTTTGTCAGGGATAATGTATATAGCAAAGTCACAATGTAAGTCCAACATGGGTAAAGCTACAGTCAGCCTAGAGGCTTACAACAAGTACAGCTGTTTAGCTAACATTGATCTAATAGAAAAGCAGGTCACGTGCATGTGTACGTGGAAAGGACAAAGATATTATTGGAAGGGGATAGGTCTCAATGTTCTGGTCACCCATCTGAACAACTGATCACTATTTGGATTTTTTGAACCATGTGGTGTTAATTATAGTATAATTATAAGTTATTGCTTGTCTCTTAGAGAGGCATGTAGGCCTGGCTATTATATCTTTATTTTGAGACTTTTTAATGTGCCTTTAGCCATAATTTTGATGTCCTCATTTTTTACTTAACTTTCTTTTAGAGCCCACTCTCTTTCTGACTGCATAGTAATTTTAATCAGAGCCTATAGCAATCCCCTTCTGAAGAGGTATCTGTAACTGTGGTTAAGGGAGAATCAGTGATGTTTTAACTAAGCTGTTTGAAGCTGATAAGGGTCAGTTTAGGGAGATTGTACTTGGGGCTTTTCTGCAGGGCTTACTTAAAGGGCCTTCCATAGAAGTCACATTTTTAAATTTATTTTTTTCTTTTCTTTTTTTAAAAAATGTATTTGGTACGGGGTCTCACTACACAGCTCAGACTCATGGTGATCCTCCTGCTTTCAGCCTCCCCCGCTCTGGGACTGTAGGCATGTGCCAACATGCCTACTCTCTGTGGCCCGCCCCTTGTGCCTGTGGGTGGGGCCAGTGTGGCATGGTGCCAGAGACGCAGCCCCAGGCTCTGTGCTTGCCTAAGTGGGCACTTAGTCCACCGAGCTATCTCGCCAGCTCTTAGAAGTCACACTGTAGTTTATCAGTTATAAATTCCCTTAAAAGGTTAACCTAGTGGGTCCTGGTGAAAAGAGACTGGCACATTTATTGTTGGTTTATCTGTATGATTTTTTTTTTTTTTTTTTTTGGCATACCCAGGGATTGAACTCAGGCCCTTGCACTTGTCAGGTTGTATGATTATTTGGAGTTTAGTAGCTTCTTGATGACAGCATGCCACTTTTTCTAAGAGATTGGAGTACATTATGAACAGTGTATGAGTATTAGAAGGAAGAGACAATTTGGAGAAAGGAGCCCCATTTAGACACTACTTTTAAGACAGTGGAATAGTGATTGTAGCCAGCTAGCTCTCGGACCTGTTTATTAATGGAAGTGATTTATAAGTCTGATTTTTAGAAAAGCTTTTTAAAAATCAGATCTAAATTATTTCTCTAAAAACTAATTTCACTTAGTAGTAGTACAAATCTCTCTAGTTTTATGTGTAAGAAGAGGGAGAGTTTTGTGGTTTTGAAGGCCAATTTCAGCTATGGAATTTGAAGAATTTTGCTGAGATCTTTCAGCCTTCTCTGTAGATTTTCAGCCTCTTTGAACCATAACAGTGGTCAGCTACAGGTATAGCTAGAAGTGGGCAGCCAGGGTTAGTAACAGGATCCTTCTTTTTATTTCTAGTCTTTATTATTATGGCATTTATGCACCTTTTGGTTATATATTTTTTGGATGTTTAACACCAAGGTAAAGTGAAATTTGTGTTAAAATTAAAGTTTTGTTATCTGTTAAGGTCAGTTAAGGCACTTTAGAGGATACTTTGGGAACTATGTATAAAGCCTCTCAATTCTTTTGTCAGTGTTAGCCACTAGGATGGGTTATTGTCTTGCATGAGCAGAGGGCTTCTAATGGAACCACAGGAGGCATTTCTTTCTTTGCTAACCCTCTTTTTGGGTCACATTTTACATTGGTTGCCTCTTGTCTTCTGGCTATCACAATCTCTCTTAGGAGGTTGGGTGACTCACTAAAATTGTTGGATCTTAAAACATCCCCTCGTACCATGGGTCTTAGAAATCTAGAGCCAAAATATTGGATATTATTAATTATTGAATCTGTGATATAATTCAGCTATAAAAAATAAGTATATAGCTACACTCTCTTAATTCACTGATTAGAGACATCTGCTATAATAATGTCTGTAAGTATAATATTATGTATGCATCTTGTACGATACCAAAACATTACGAAAACTGTTTGCAATGTATTAATTTATTGAATCTGTCCTGTTAATTTGTCTTGAAAGTGTCTCATTTCTATTTGATCTTCAATAAAAAATTTGGATATTGAGAGAGAATGTATTTGAGAAAGCAAGTACCTTCATGGAGAGTACTGAAGTGAGGAACCAAAGTGAGAAGGACATCCTACCTTCAAGGCTGAACTTCAAGACCTCAAATGAGAGGGAGGGGAGCTGTGGCCCATTGGACTGTGAAGTTCTTTGAGTTACCACAGGCCAGACCTGGTAAGCAGGTAATTGTGGGCTGCCAACTGGCCAGGACTTAGAGCAATAAAGCCCTTAAAGGGTTCTAGCAAAACCATCTGGAAGGCAGCTACCATCAGGTCTCCCTCAAGCTGCTTCTGAGGTGTCCATACAAGTCACTGGGAATCCCTTCCTACATGTTGGTGAAAGTCACTGGCAGGTATGTGCCATCCATTCATCACCAGAATCAAGAAGGAATACTCCTTTTGGGGCTACCGTGCAGTGTCCCTCCTGAATTCTACCTATGGAACATAACATTGCATACCAGGTGGCACTGACTACATATTAGTATCACAAAGCAGGACAGAGAAGGGTGGGTGGAACTCACCAATCAGTTGAAGGATTTGGCTTTCTTGTGCTTCTCATCTATGCTGTGAGCAGTCATTCAGACTCAAGTTTCAGACTCAAGACTGTGGCTTCAACACTTGGCTGAGTGTCCAGCTCACTGGGCTTCCCTACGTACTTCAAACTTGCCAAGTCCCACCTCCCCACAATTTTGTGTATCAATAACTTAACTCCTTTTGTATTTGCATAATACACTAAGTACAATCACAAATACATATCCCATTGGTTTTCTTTCTCCAGAGAACACTAACTTGTTCAAGTTCAAAGGTATGACCTAAATCCCATAATCCTGTGTTACAGGGATATCAGTTCTTTATCAGACAGGAGCTGGAAACCACTTCTATAATATGACCAGAAAAAAAATAATATGGAGAGATTAAGGAAAGCTTATTAACTATAAAGAGAGAGCAAGAGAGAATGCTAAAGAGTACAGCAATAGTAAATGTAAGGAACCATTACCAATGAGGAAGAACTACTTTGGAAGGGGCATCTGTGCCCCAAGGATTAGCTTTAGAACTCCTCAGAGATCTGTGGTTCAGTCCACCACATGCAGCTAAGTTTGCCAACTCCTGTAGATCATGGCTTCTCAGCAGGAATCTCTCCATGGGGTGCAGGTGAAAGCTGTTGGAACAAGCCACTAGGTTTCAAGGTGCCAGTGTGGCAAGGAGTCTGCCTGCTCTGAGTGATGCTTAGAGGAAGTCCAGCTTCTGGGGTTAGGGTGGAAGTTTTGGCAGTGTAAGATCTCTGCAAGTTCCCCACAGCCATGTGGCCATGTGGCACATGGAGTCAAGAGGGAAATGCACTGGATCCAGGAAGGAAAGTGCCTTGCCTTGTTATGGAAGTCAAGTATTGTGAGATCAAAGTTCCAACCTGGCCACATTGGGGGTGTCTTCTGTGCTTGGCTGGACCCTAAGCAAGCCATGCCATTTCCTCCTGAAGGGAAAGGAGTGCTTGACCACTGCCGAAACTGGCTTGGGAAGAGTCTGTCTCCTAGGAAATGTCTCTGAACTTCCTTTAGTTGTTTTGGCCTTGATGACCACATTCTGTGTGGCTAGAAATCTGAGGACCATGTAAGATCCATTAAAACACTGGAAATGCCCCAAATTGTTGCCAGATGCTTCATTATATAGAAATAGCCTTTGATTTTTAAGTATTTCAGTAGGTTGGGCTACAAAATAATAAATACCCTCCCTTCAAACCTCTGGGCACCGGGATGGCATAAACAGCAGCTTATAAGGATACTCATATTCAATAAAATAAAAATAAATGAAAAAAAAAACCCATTAAATAGTATTAAGTTGAAAAGCACAGAAGAGTACCCCTTAAAACAGAATAAAGTATGATCAGGTAAAAAAAAAAAAAAGGATACTCATAAAGCATTGGGATTTTTTGTGTGTTTGAGTTTAGACAAAGTCTTGTTATGTAGTTCACGCTGGCCTCAAACTCACGACCATCCTCCTTCCTGAGCCTCCCCAGTGCTGGGGTTACAGGTGTGTGCCATCGTGCCCAGCAATGCATAAGGGTTTATTATTATTATTATTATTTTATTTTTATTTTTTTATTTTGTTGAAGTACAAATATCAATGAGATAGTTTTAAGACACCTTACCAGGACAGATTCGATAAATTAATATATTGCAAACTTTTCATAATGTTTTGGTATCGTACAAGGTGCATACATGATATACTTACAGACATTATTATAGCAGATGTCTCTTACCAGTAAATTAAGAGTGTAGCTGTTTGCTTATCTTATTTTTAATATCTGAATTTTATCACAGGTTCAATAATTAATACTTTCTACCTTGTTATTTTCCTAGTGGTTGTCCATAGTACTAGAAGCCGACATAATATCTTGACCAACACCTATTAGTGCAAATCTTGCTTCTCATAGAATTATGTAGAAGCACAGCATACTTATCCTAACTGTACTGTTTATACACACACCTCATGATTCTTCCTTTCTATACCCCTTCCCCTGTCTACACCTGTCAAAGATGGGCACTCCATTGTCATTAAACCAGTTTAGGTGCCTGAACTTGGCAACACAATCCAACACAGTCCAGCATTCCACAACAATAGTGAGTTATCCGAAGAAGTCGACCATAGCCATTTATAGCTCAATTTATTATTATGGTCCCGCGTTGTATACCTCATTTTTATGCTTTTCTGCTGGATCGTTAAGACTGAGATAGAGCAAGACCTATATACCAAAACATGTAGGTTTTGTTTCTGATGAGGTCAGTAAGTCCCCTCAGGGTTTATCTTGTAATCCTGTACCTTACTCTGTAGATCCTTTGTCTGTGTCATCCATGTGGATGAGTCTTGGCCAGTGCTTGACCAGTTTGCTCTCTGTGAGAGCCTGAGAGTAAGTTTTCTCTCCATGTGACTCTCCCCAGGCACACTATACAACTTCAGTCTCTTTCCTCTGTGGCTCCATAATCTCCTTGTTGAGAAAAATTGGGGCACAACTGAGTTTCATGATGTTACAGTACAGGTTCTCCTATGTCTTGAGTCTTTGCTGACCTTGAAAGGCTAGGGCAAAAATGTTGGCTGGCCTTGCGGCTCTTCTATTTATCCAGTTTTGATCTGTGAACTTAGGTTGTTAACCATCCAGAAGAAAAGCTAATTAGTACCCTGCAGCATATGCTGTTCACTTTGTCCTATCTGACTTAATTGTTTTTAGTTGTTGTTGTGCATTTCTATTTATATTTCTTCTTTTCACACCTTATACTAGGGAGACTATACGATATTTGCACGATATTTGTCTGGTTTAGTTCACTTATGAGTATATGTTCAAGTGGCATCCACTTCAGTATAAAGGCTTCAAGTTTATCATTATTAATAGCTGAGTAATACTTCATTATATAGAAATACCACATCTTTTTCAACCATTCCTCATGTGGTGGACATCTTGGTTGTTTCCAAGATTTTGCTATCACACATTGTGCTGTAGATAGGTACACGTATATCACTATGATATAATGCTTTCAGTTCCTCTGGGAAAATTCCCAGTAGGGGGATAGCCAGCTTAAATGGGATTTCCAGTCCTACTCTTTTGAGGAGTCTCCACACTGATCTCCACAATCGTTGTACCAGTTTACATTCCCACCAGCAGTGGAGAAGTGTTCCCTTTTCCCCACAACCTCTCCAACATTTGTTATTGCTTGTTTATGATAGCCATTCTTTCTGGAGTGAGATGTTATCTCAGTGTTGTTTTTATTTGCATTTCACGGATGACTAGTGATGTGGAGCATTTTTTCATGTATTTATTCGCTTCTTTAATTTCATCCTCTGAGAAGTGTGTATTCATCTCAGATGCCCATTTCTGAATTGGGTCTTTAAATTTGAGGGCCCTGTTATATCTTAGTTCTTTATATATTCTAGACAGCAGACCTTTGTCTGATTGCTTATTAGTTAGGAGTTTTTCAAAATTTGTGGGTTGTCTTTTCACTTTGTTGACAATTTCTTTTGACGTGCAGAAACTCCTCAAGAAAAGTTGATCCTAGTTGTTGATTCTTTCATGTGTTTCCCGTGCAAATATATATTTGTTCACGAACTCTTTGCCTACCCCTATGTATTCAAGAGTTCCTCCTACTTTCTCTTCCAGGAGATTGAATGTTTCTGTTTTAATATTTATATCTTTAATCCATTTTGACTTTAGCTTAGTGCATGGTGATAGAATTGGGTCAAGTTTTAGTTTTCGGCATGTAGAAAGCCATGTTTTCCAGCACCATTTGTTAAAGAGGCTATCTTTCTTTCAATAGGCTTGTTTGGACCCTTTGTTGAAGATCAGATGGCTGAATGTATTCGTAGATGCTCTTGCATCTTCTAATCTATTCCATTGATCCTCAGCTCTATTTTGTTGCCAATACCATGTTGATTTTATCACAGTGGCTTTGTAGTATAATTTCAAATCAGGAATTGTGATGCCTCCTGCCTTGTCTTTATTGGCCGAGATTGCTATTCTAGGTCTTTTCTGGTTCCAAATAAATTTTAGGAACAATTTCTCTAGGTCTGGGAGGTATGTTGGTAGCAGTTTGATAGGGATTGCATTAAATCTGTACAGCAATTTTGGGAGTATGGCCATCTTCACGATGTTGGTTCTTCCTATCCAGGAGCGTGGAATATCTTTCCATTTTCTGAGATCCTCTATAATCTCTTTTCTTAGGATGTTGTAATTTTCTGTCAAAAGATCTTTGACTTCCTTGGTTAAGTGAATTCCAAGGTATTTCATTTTCTGTGGTGGTATAATAAAAGGTATTGTTTCTATTGTTTCCCTTTCAGTGTGCTTATTATCTGTGTAGAGGAATGCTATTGACTTTTGAATATTGACTTTGTATCCTGCTATGCTTCTGAATTTCTGTATCAGTTCTAGTAGTTTTTTGGTGGAATTTTTGGGGTCTTCCCAGTAAAGTATCATGTCATCTGCAAATAGTGATAATTTTTACCTATTCTTATTCCCTTTATTTCTCCCTCTTTTCTAATGGCTGTTGCTAATGATTCCAAGACTATATTGAATAGGAGGGGTGATAGAGGACATCCTTGTCTTGTACCTGATTTAAGAGTAAAAGATTTCAGTGTTTCCCCATGTAGGATTACATTGGCTTTTGGGTTGTCATAGATGGCTTTTATCAAGTTAAGTAAGGTAGAGTCCATCTATTCCAATTTTCTGTAGGACTTTGAACATGAATGAGTGTTTGACTTTGTCAAAAGCTTTCTCTGCATCAATTGAGATGATCATGTGGTTTTTAGATTTCAATCTACTAATATAGTGTATTACGTTTATAGATTTTTGAATATTGAACCATCCTTGCATCCCTGGGATGAATCCTACCTGGTCATGGTGTATGGTCTTCTTTATGATTTGCTGTATTCTGTTTGCAAGGATTTTGCTGAGTAGTTTTGCATCTATGTTCATGAGGGAGATTGGCCTGTAGCTCTCCTTTTTGGTTGTGTCTTTCCCTGGTTTTGGAATCAGTATAATACTTGCCTCCAGAAATGATTTTTGGAGGACTGCTTCCTTTTCAATTTCATTGAAGAGTTTGAGGAGTGTAGGGATTATATCTTCTATAAATTTCTTGTAGAATTCAGCTGTGAATCCACCAGGACCAGGACTTTTCTTTGTCATTAGGCTTTTTATTATGTTTTGCATTTTGTTTGCTGTTATTGGCTTATTGAGAGTTGTTCTATCTTCTTGGTTCAGTTTTGGTAATTTGTACCTTTCATGGAATCTGTCCATTTCTTCTGTGTCTTCTATTCTGTGAGCATAAATATTCTCGAAGTAACTATTGATAATCTTCTGAATTTCCAGTGGGTCTGTGGTGATTTCATCCTTTTCATTCCTTGTTGCATGTACTTGAATTTTTTCTTTCCTCTTTTTGATGAGGTTGGCTAGAGGCTTATCAACTTTATTTAGTCTTTCAAAGAACCAACTTTTTGATTTGTGGATTCTTTGAACTGTTTTCTTCATCTCACTTGAATTAATTTCTGCTCTAATCTTTATGATTTCTTCCAGTCTCTGTGCTCTGTGTTTTATTTGCTCTTCTTTTTCTAGATGTCAGAGGTGCAACATTAGGGTGTTTATTTGTTCCCATTCTGTTTTCCTAATGTGTGAGTTCATAGCTATGATTTTCCCTCGTAAGAACTGCTTTCATCACATCCCATAAATTCTGATAAGTTGTACTTGAATTTTAATTGAATTGTAGATATTGTTGAATTTCTTGTTTAATTTCTTCTGCAACCCATTGATTGCTGAGTAGGGTGTTGTTCAGTTTCCATGAATTTAGCGAGGTTTTCTGTTTTTTTTTGTCATTCATTTCCAGTTTCATTGCACTGTGATCAGATAATATGCATGGGATTCTATTTTCTTGCATATACTTATGCATGACCTCTGGACATGTGGTCTGTTTTGGAAAATGACCTGTGTGCAGCTGAAAAAAATGTGTATTCAGCTGTGGTTGTGTGGAACACTCTGTATATGTCCACAGGTCCATTTGTTCCAAGCTCTGGTTAAGTTCTTATACTTGTTTGCTAAATTTTTTTCTGGTTTATCTATCTTTTTGAGATAAGGGGGTGTTAATGTCTCCTGTTAAGATTGTGGTCTTAGATATTAGGTTTTTCATGTCCATTAAGATTTGTCTTACGTAATTGGGTGCTCCTGTGTTTGGTGCATAGATATTTATGAGTGTTACCTCTTGCTTTTAAATGTTTCCCCTGACCAATATATAGTGGCCTTCTTTGTGTCATTTGATCTTTCTTGGTTTGAAGTTGAGACTGTCTGAGAACAGAACTGCTACTCCTTCTTTTTTCTGAGGTGCTGGGGCATGTAGTATTGTTTTCCATCCTTTGACTTTGAGCCTATGAATGTCCTTTTGAGTTAAGTGCATTTCTTGTATACAGCATACTGTTTTATTTTCTTTCCTAATCCACTGTGCTAGTCTATTTCTCTTAATTGGTGAATTGAGTCCCTTTACACTGATGGTTATAATTGAAATGTGTTGACTTGTGTTTGTCATGATATTTACCTGGTGTTGTTTACTCCATTGTATCCTATGTTTAATTGTCTGTCCTGTTTAGTGAGTTCCTTCCATTCTCATTCATGGAGTTCTGGTCATTGTGATCTCTCTCTAGAACATCTTTCAGCAGCCTGTGAAGGGATGGCTTTATCATCATGAAATTCTTTAGTTGTTCTTTGTTGTGGAAGTATTTCACTTCTCCATCAAACTTGAAAGAGAATTTTGCAGGGTGTAATAGTGTGGGCTAGAATTTGCTTTCATGCAGGACTTGAAGAACTCTGCTCTATGCTCTCCTTGCCTTCATGGTTTATGTAGAGAAGTCGGCTGTAATTCTGATAGGTTTTCCTTTGAATGTAATCTGCTTCTTCTGTGTAACAGCTTTCAGTATATTATTTTTTTGTTGGATTTCTGGGATCTTGACTATTATATGTCTTGGTGTCTTTTTATTTGGGTTGAAGTTATTTGGTGTTCTGTATACTTCAGTTACCTGAATGTTGGATTGTTTCCTCATATTTGGTAAGTTTTCTGCGATTACTTCTCCCCAAATTCTTTTTATGTCATTTGTATTGACTCCATTCTCATTAATAACAATTATTCTCACATTGTTCATCCTGGCATCATCTTGCAGGTGATGGATTATTTTTTCCCACATTCTCATTGTTTTTAAGAGATCCTTTCTCACTTTTTCCCTAGCTGCACCGGCATCTTCAAGATCTGAAATTCTGTCTTTGCTTTCATTCAATTGGTTTTTTATACTCATGATTGATATTTTTAGTTTTTCTATATCTCTTTGACTGTGTTTCATGCATTCTATTTCTTTTCTCTATTTCTCATTCTAGGAATCCATTATATTTCTGATCTCAATTTTTTATCCATGTCTTCTTTAGAGGTGTTATTATTTTTAATGCCTTGGTTTTTGCTGCAAGGTATAGACAAACTAAGGGAATGAAGTCCAAAACTGCTTCTCTACTTGGTTTGAAAAACATTCTTTGGCAATTCAGTATTTCCTCCATAGTGGGAATGAATCTTAGCCCACAGAGTTTTCTCCTTAATCCACCATGATTTCTATCACTAACCTCCATTCATTGAGAGCAGTAGAAGTCATCTCAGTCAAGCTTGTCTCCACCTTTTCTCTCATTTGAGACCATGCATCTAGGTTCTAGCAGACTGGTGGGCGTGCCCTGTGTGGTCCTGTGCAGGTACATTGTGAAGTGAAAGCCCCCCTGTGTGCTTGTGACTCCTGCAGTCTGGTGAGCTACTTCTGGGGCTTGCAGGGTCCTATCTGCGAGGTGTGCTTCCCTCAGGTGGCCCTGCCATTGTCCTTTGGCCTGCTTGAGGAACTACATATTTCCAATTTATTTTGAAATGCTGGAGAACCCAGAGTCCCTGCATAAATTCTCCTGTTGGGATGCTAGATGTAGTCTCTTTCCTCTTCCTGCCATTTTTGCTCTGTCCTGGCACAAGAAAACGTTTCTGTCCTCCAGGGAAGTGGTAGGGTGAAGTAGGAAATCATTTTCCTTTCTTGTTTGTCTCAGATATCTTTAAAGACCTCAGTCCTTTTTTTTTTTAGCCTTAAGGTTTAGTTCTTTACCTAATATGCACCCCACCCCCAGTAATTCCAGGGAAATATCCCAGGCCTGGTGTGCTTTTTCTGTCTCAACATACCCCTCCAGTAACACAGTGAACATGGAGCAGATGTTGGGCTTGTGAAAGGTAATGTGTGGAAAATGAAAGCAAAGTAGTACCTTACAGGTCTTTTATTCACCCATTAATTGTGATTCAAAAATAACCACTGTGTAAAAGCTTAAGTAATTAAATTCTAGCAACTGTAAATTATATATTTACTATATGATACATTCCATACAATTAAAATTTTAATTACTTGTGGAATCAGTGTACCTTATAACCATATCCTTTTAAGCATTTTCTTTTGGACATTGTATGTGTGAATAAGATTCAGAATATAGAACAAGTACATCTCATAAAAGTGTCAGACTGCTATATTCCTTTCTTGGCTCCCTTGGAAAAAATTAAACAACATAAAACTCCCACTAAATTTTAGAGGTAAGAATTTGGTTTATGTAATGTATGATAAAAAATTGCTAGGTTATATAAACTTGAAGATTCCAAATGAGTTAGTCATTTGGAAATGACAAGAGAGCAAATCTCAGATTCAAAAATTTCGACACCAAAGCAAAAGCTTTTTCCTTCTTTTTTTTTTTTTTTTTTTTGTGGTGTCAGCTCATTCTGGGGGCAGGGCTGGCACTGCATGTAGTACCAGGGATTGAACCACTGTGTCTGCTCTTTGCCTAAGCTTGCCTAAGTTAGACTGATGAGCTATCTTACCAGCCCTGGGAAAGGCTTCTTGATATGCCCAGGTTCTCCTCTCAGTCTTTTTTTTTTTTTTTTTTTTGATGGAACTGGGGATTGAACTCAGGCCCTTGTGCTTGCCAGGTAAGTGCTTATTCTACTGAGCTATCTCTCTGGCCCCTCCTCTTAAAGTCTTACTTCTAAGGAAATTTATTTGAAGAATCTTGAAATACTATGTAGATTTTTAGAACAGGTAAAATTATTCAAGTTTTTCTCAGTCAGTCTGGTCTGAGTCCACCAATGTGGAGGACATGAAAGTCACTTACATGGCAAAGCAGGAAATAAAGTAGGTTTCTTTAGAACCGTGACTGTTTCCCGTTTGAAAGAGGATGATAGTTTGTTATTTTGAGAATTGTGGAGTGGGAGAAGCAGATCAGCTTTTCATACCACAGAAATAGATTTCTCCTGGCCCTGCGTCTCCCTCATTACTTGTTGCTAATTCTTTACAAAAGAAAAAAAAAAGCCTTCCTACATTTTTCTCTAGAATAATTTCAGAGTTGTGTTTAACAAATCTTTAAACATGGATGTGGTAAGCTGTGAGAACAGTGTGTATTGTGAGGACAAGAACTTTTTGAAAAATAGCTTTTTCTGATTATTTTTTTCTATGTTCCTGTTTCCACCAGTTAAGGGTAGCTGAAGGACTTTGTGCACAAGTCTGAGTTTCTTTTCCCAGGAGAGGGTTGGAAAAGAGGCTTTTGTTACAAAGGTCTGTGATTTCTGAGCAATGGCACTACACTAACACTGAGGGAGGACTGGAGTGTCATCTTGAGGGGTGTTGGCACTGAGACTTTTGATGGCAGTGGCTGGGACTGAACACTTGACACTGTAGTTTCCAAGGATGGAGCCAAGTGTAGGAGTCCCTTCCTAGATCAGTCCAAGAAATTAGTATTTGTCATCCCAAAGATCCATTATTGGAATCCCACGAAGTTAATTCCAATCTACCACTCCCAGTGCAGCCCATGGTGAAAGTAAAGACACTAAAACATAGTTATAATTATTGGGGAGAAGGAGCCCTAAGTTGAGCTATGAAGCTGGCTTTCTGGGACAAAGAGGCTGACCCAGGGCCTTACATGATTTTATTCATTGGAGGAATGGCTTGAAGAGGAATGATGGAGAATTGTGGGAAGTAGGTGACTACTGTGAGCTGAGCTAGGTGGGTGGCCTACATTGACCTCTGCCATATGCAAAGACAGTAATCTGCTTTATGCTATTGAGATAGTATTTATTGTTTTTTGGGGGGAGTCTGGTGCTTCAGCTTTGATGTACTCTTTTCAAGCCCCAGAAAGTCATAGCCTCTATCTTGAGGCTCAATCCCAGCTGGTGGCGCAGAGCATTGGCTCTTCATCCTGTCTCAACCTGCTCACATTAAAGAGCAGCACGTGTAGGTTACCAGGGAAACACACATGCCATGTTGAAAGACTATCACTAGCACCTCAGCTAGACTAATATACATTGCTTAAGGCCAATTGAAAGGATAAAGAGAAGTCCTAGCCAGCACTGTATGTATCAATACAAGGAAATATGGTCAGGTTCAGTCAAAATGGACACAGTCACTCTTCTTTCAAGGAGAGCTGCTCAGGTGGTCCTCCACAGCAAATATTCCAGTGCAGTCAGTTATGCTGTGAATGACAGTCATCCACCTGGAATAACACACTTTAGTGTGTTAGTATTAGACTGTACTGAGACAAGGTCAGATGAGAGGTATGATATAGCCCCAAGTGCATTTCATTTTGCAAGAAGCATTTTTCTTTTGGTAGGGGGTGTAAATGGTTGCAGTGTCCTAAAAAAGATTAGGATTGGATTTCCTATCAACTACAGTGGAAGAAGGTTCTGTTGGAATTAATTTTGGAAAAGTTGAGATGTGAAATTCTATATATACCTGTCAGTCATGGAACAAATCCGTGCTAATGGAATTTGTTTCAAAGGATAAATAGATTGTATTTTCTGCATGAATACAATGGAATGCTATGGAGGCTTGTAGAGGACCTTTCATGTTCTTTTTTGGGTCAGAAGACTTAAGTGCAAGACAAATTGGAGAAAAGTTGGTAGTAAAACAGAAGAAATATTTATTGATTGACTATGCTATGAAAGGTCAGTGAGTGCAAGGGGAAAATTATGGCATTTGCCTTTGAGAAAGGTGGAACAATCCAGAAACTTATATATTAAATCTATAAAGTACTAATGATTTAAATAAAGTTTCTATGTGATGGGCATGTCCATGATGGGATGCTCATCTTAAATGCTGGGAAAGGATTTGTCTTCAGTTGTATGTCATGGGTGTGAAAGAGATAAGTTTAAACCCAAAGACTTGGAAAGAAACAGAAATATTGTTCCTGTTAATCTTCAGTGTTGTTTCCCCATTAGAAAATACTTATGTAAAAGATCAGTTTAGTGGCCAAGAAATCTGCAACTGTTCATTATAAAAGCCTTTAGACTTTTTGGGCCAGAAGAGAGCTCAACAACAGAAGCACCTGCCTGGCAAGTGCAAAGTCTTGAGTTTGATCCTTGGCATTAAAACAAAACAAACAACAAACTAATATTTCAATGCATAGGAAACTGAAGCTCATGGAGATTGTGAAATGAGAAATTTTGAGGGCTCCCTTGAAGAAAATTGGACCTGTAGTTCAAACCTAGAGTCAGCTGAGGTTGGTTGATAATGTGAATATATTTGATAATAGAGAAACAAGGGAGTGTCAGTCTTCCCAAGGAAGGTGGTACGAAGTAACCCCCTATCATTGTAAGTGGGCAAAACCTGCTGTTCAAACCACTATTCCAAAACTTGGCTTTTCTCCTTTAGATTTAAATGACAACTCTAAACATGCCACAGATACTTTTCTGAAACTGGACAACGAATGGATTCTTTTTGGTAGCAGTGCAAATAAGCAGACCAGTCAACCAGATATAAAACAGGAACTACGATGTTTAAGAATCGTCTAGAGATGTCATGCCAACACTAAGGCATGATGAAAGGGGCTCAGGGCAACATATCTCCCAGCAGAAGGTAAAACTCTGGAAAGTTCAGGGCCAGTAGGAGTAGGATGTAGGGACACAGGGAGTCCTGATATTGCTGTGGGAAAATCACTTATGGTTATGGGCTTTTTCACTATCTAGAATCAAGGATATTGGGTTAGGGCTATCTTGTAGTCTTAGCGTTTTAAAAACTCAAAAGCAGACACATATTGATTTAGTACCAGGAAGCCACTGCCCATGCTTTGTTGTAGGTAATATGGGTACACATCTTCTTGCCATTGAGAAGTTTAATGAGAGCTTTGAATGGTTCTTTTTTTTTTTTTTTTTTTCCAGAACTGGGGATTCAACTCAGGCCCTTGCGCTTGCCAGGGAAGTGATTATTCTACTGAGCCATCTCCCTAGCCCCTGAGCTTTGAATGATTCACAATGGCAGAATTTACTCATTATCCCATGAAAACTCTTAGCTAGAAGATAGAGAAACTCACTTGAAATCTTGGAGTATTTGGGGGGTGGAGAGGGAAGAATGTTCTAGAAGCCTGGTAAGGGGGTTTCTATCGTTCTTTGGACTGAAGAGCTTTTTTTTTTTGTCTTTTTGAGACAGGGTCTCACTATGCAGTTCAGGCTGGCCTTAAGCTCACTTTGTAGCTCAGGCTGGTCTCGAACTCACAACAGTCCTCCTGCCTCAGCCTCCCGAGTGCTGGGATTACAGGCATGCACCACCATGCCCGGCTATGGACTGAAGAGCTTTAGAAGCACCAGTAATGAAGCCTTCTTCCACAGGGCCAAGATTTTCTTAAGTTCTTCAAAAGCCAAGAGCTGAACTATAATTTTGGTGGAAGAAAAAACGTAAGTGAAAATGCTCAGAATATTTTACAGCCACACATGCCTCAGAACTAATTACTATTTTTAGAAGACAGAGGAAAGGAGATCTTGCCTGCATAAAGGATGGGAGATGCACATATCATCTTGGGAAAAGAAGCTACTGTTCTGTCATATGTACATACACAATTCTGTTACAAAGATAATTGAAAAATTAGTCTTTTGAAAATAAGATATGGATATTAGAGATGATGTCCCACAAAAGCAAATTCTGCATTGCTCTGGTAGCAAAATTTCCTCATGAGGCAAAGGAGTACCAAGAAGGTGTGGTAGGTTTAAAGTGAAAGGAACAAATAGTAAATATTTTCCAGAAAGGTGTCATCAGCTCTGTCACATGATGCTACTGTCTGGAGCACCAGGAAAGATATTGTGACCTCCGTGCCAACTCTGTGGATGCAGTGAGTCCAAGATGAACAGGAACAGCTGTAGAGTCATCAAGTAAAGGCAATCTTGTAAAGCAGGTTTTTGGTTGGTTGTTTCTACACCAAGTGAATTGCAAAGTAGACTTTTATGGGAAGGAAAGCTTTGTTTGAGAATTAGTTATAATTAGTGTTGAGGCCACTCAAGTTCAGGATCCCTTATGGGAAATACTGGGGGCAGAAATGTTCAGGACTTCAGATTTTAGAACGTTTTCACATACGTTATATCTTGCTGCTACACTGTTTCTGGTGTGCCTGTATTTTGACTGTCACCCATCACATAAGGTCCACTTGTGACATCATGGTAATGCATAAAAAGATTTTTTACTTTGGAGCTTTTTGAATTTCAGATTTTTTTTTTGTGGGGGGGATTTAGTACAGGGACTACAGGGTCTCACTATTGAGATTGGACTCGTAGTGATTCTCCTGTTTTCAGCCTCCCAAGCACTAAGTTTACCAGGCATGTGCCACTGGGCCCAGTCTCAATCGCCATCTCAGCACCCCTTGGATGGGGCCGGCAGAGCACACCAGGGATTTAACCCCAGCCCCTGTGTTCTGCCTAAGCAGGCAGTTTAGTCTGCTGAGCTGTCTGGCCGGCTCTCTGAATTTCAGATTTTTGAATTAGGAATTATTAACCTGAAAAGAGTAAAAGTTATCCATGACTTAATCATTCAGAAAAATGACTTCCTAATAAGTATACACTTCAAAGAAAGCCAGTTTTTGGTTTTTTTTTTTTTTTTCTCACTTGAGTGGTTTTCATTCTTTTTATTGAAAGTTATTTTTAAAAAGTTTAAATGGGGCCAGCTAAATAACGGATTAAAGTGCCTGCAAGCAGGTCTGATTCTCAGGCCTGCCATGCTGGCCCGCCCCTGGAGTTTGCTGAGCTGGCAATTGAGACTGGGCATGGTGGTGTGTACCTGTAATCCCAGCTCTTGGGAGGTTGTAAACAGGTGGATCACTATGAGTCTGATCTAGTAGTGAGACCCTGAACACTCTGTAGACCCTTCCCTAAAATACAAAAATACAACTTTTTAAAAAAATGATACAGAGTGTACTTATTTGTGAAGTGCAGTGTGATAATGAAATACATGTACATGATCTGCAAGGATCAGCTCAGGGTAGATAGCATATCCATCACCTCACACATTCACACTTCTCTGTGTTGAAGATCTCTCTTATTTGTAATAAAATACATCAAGGTCTACAATTAGAAGTGACTTGATGAAATTCCTTAAGTTTTACATAGCATGGTAGTTGATGGAACAAGTCCTGCTCGGTTTGATCTGGTGAGGGACGGAATAGGAGACGGAGCACAGTTCAACCTATGGCACCTCTTCCTTGACTTTCTGTGAGTCTTGAGGGTTTTCCTGGGGTGTGTGATCCCAACTCTGCCTGCTTCCTGCTCCTTGGTGGACCCCACATCTCAAGACACACTGTTCTGCAGGCCTGGGAGCAGAAAGATGAAATCATTGCTTTGATCCAGTGTCTGTTTTCCCCAAGAGGGCTTTGACAGCAAGGAAGTCTGTATTTTTAGAATTAGCTTAATCTGTTTCAATGTTGTGAACATTCATTTTAAAGCTGCTATATTTAGGGAAGGTTTAATTATTCAAGTAGAGAACTAGTTTTAAACCATCACCTTTCATTCAGGGCTCATCAGAACAGGAATTTTTCCCTTTCTCCCTTCCCCTTCCCTCTTTCTCTTCCCCCACTGAGAGGCCATCTCAGCTAGCAGTGGTGCAGAGGCGCTGAACTCAGCACCTCCCAAGCCTAGGCTGGCACCTCATCTTTCAACCTGCCCTCTGAGGGCTGCGGGCTGTGGGTGTGAGTGCACCACAGCCCAGCCAGGGCCTGTGGGACATCTTCCCTCCCCATGCTAGAAATCCTATTCATATTTTCCAAAGTAGGGCTTGGGAAACAATCTCTTTGAGCCATTTTGCAGGTATGTGAGATGTGAGGGAACTGGTCTGAACGATGAAATTTCTTACATTTTTGTGGCATGGTCAGCATTCCCTTTGGGACTCCTTCCCTTCTTTGGGCAGGGCCTGCCCCAGGAAGTTGGGCCTGTCTGAGGGAGGCTGGGTTGAGATCAAGCCAGGTTCAGGAAAGGGTGAGTCTCCTGCTGGGAGAGTAGAGTCTTCGCCCAACTAAAAGTGCCCTGAGACACAAGCACTTGGTGGTACACATTCGTTCACTCAGTTGGCAAATGTTTATTGGCTGGGTATGGCGTAACCATGGAGCCTGGCACAACTGTAGTAGGGGAGAGATGCATGAGTAAGAAAGAATTGTCCTGATAAGTGCCTAGTTACAGAGTGGGTGCTCAGAAGGAATGTTCTATGAAAAGGTACAACTGAAGAGTTTGATGTGATTGGAGCAGCGAGGGCTCGAGCTGGGATTCACAGTGTGGCTTCCCAAATTTTTTGTGCATATGAATCATCTGCAGATCTTGTTAAAAATGAAGACTGTTCTGGGCCTGGGAAGGGTCCAAGACTCTGCGTCCCTAACAGATTCCCACACGATGAGGATGCCTTAGGTGAGCGCCAAGGGATGCTGAAGGGGGAGGGGGAAGAGGTAGAGGGTTGAGGAAGTAGGCTGCAGGGGGAGGGAGAAGCCTGGGACAGGTGACACATAGTCTGTACACTGTAACACTGAGACAGAAAGTAGTTATTCCACCCTTTCCATGGTCAGTCCTGGGGTATATGTTCCCTGATGAGACATTTCCCTCTTTTAAGGTTCTTTTTTATGTTTACCTTGAAATCACTTTACCTCTTTTTAAATGCTGGCACTGCATTTAAAAGGGCAGACTAAAGGTATGTTTCTTCTATCTTTCTCCTCAGAAACTTTAAAAAAAAAAAAGAAGCTGGGTGGGGGTTGGAACATCAGAAATCTGAATTTCACCTTTGAGAAACTCAGAGGCTCTCAAAAGATAGTTTCTTGGAGGGGCTCCCAGTCCACTGAAAACCACATATGGGCACAGAACGACTCTGAGAGGGAACTCATGTGCACATGCATCGCAGAGCCCGTAGGCAGCTACTTCCTGAAGTGGGTGGCTCCTCGAGGGAAGGCCAAAGCAGCTGCCTCTTCTTTGGGATACAGGAATAGCACACACATCTGGGAGTACCACAGTGTCTCTGGATCCCATCTGATCTTAGAGGCAAGTGGGGGAAGAGAAGCTGAAGGGAAATATGGCAATGTTGCCTTTGGTCTGTCTCCTAGGGGTGCAGTGGGGGAGGGCGGGGAGGTGCATCCCTGTGTGGACTCACAGTGAAGAGGGTCACTCGCAGCACCTGGGAACCTGGGGGATGGTAACAAGGCAGGGAGCAGAGGGAGACAAAACAGGAGCCATGAAAAATGGCCAAATCCGTGCTGTGTCTGAAAAATCGTTGCATAACACTACTGCTCTATTTTTTTAAATGATCAGTTTTAGCCTGCCATGCTGGCCCCACCCCTGGGGCGTGCTGAGACTGCTATTGAGACTGGGTGTGGTGGCACACCCCTATAATCCCAGTGCTTGGGAGGCTGTAAACAGGAGAATCATTATCAGTCTGACCTAGTAGTGAGACCCTGACCCTTCCCTAAAAAATACAATAAATAAATAAATAATCATTTTGAGTCTAGTAGAAATGTATAACCTAACATGCCCTCTTTCCCATTTTTAAGTGTACAAAAAAGAGGCATGAACTGCATGTACAGTGTTCTACATTTGCCCTTGAAGGTCTTTTGTGCTCATACGGGGGGCTTTGGAAAGATGGCATAGTCGTGGCGACAGTACGGTAGTGTTGGAGAACCTTTTAGAGGACACAAGACCTGTTGTGGTTGATATATTGGGTCAACTTGAGAAGTTTAGTAAGGCCAGGGTCCTCTCTTTATATGCATCTTTGGCATGTGCAAGAGGAGGACTTGGAGACGGTGTAAGTGATATACCCTCTATGGGTGACCGGGTGGGGTCACAATATTGTGCCCGTGCACAATACAAGGGAGAAAAGGACCCCTTGCTCCCTTTTTGCTCTTGTTGCTTTTGCCATCTTCTGCTGCCTTGAACTGTTGTCCCTCACCATGTCGCCCTTTCTTGTCACCAGCTGAGAATGGACTAAAACCTCCACAAACTATGAACTAAGTAAATCTTTCCTTCCTTCTTTTTGAGTGTTGGCAATTTTGCCTCAGCAACAAGAGAAAAGTAACCAAGACAAGGCTCTTGGGGGACATTCTCCATTCAGTGTCTGTTTCTAAGGGTTTTCCTTACCCTAAGAAGAACCTCTGCCCTGTCAGTGGTTCCTACATACTGCTGTCTTCCATGCCCAGGACCTCTACTCTACTTTTTTTGCCTCTATAAATTTCATATAAGTGGCTCATATAATATTTGTTTTTATGTGTCTGGATTCCTTCACTTAGGATAGTGGTTTCAAAGCTCCTCTGTTACTGCGTGTATCACAACATTTTTTCTTATGTGTGTGTATATATACTGCATATGGTGGATTGACAAGTAGTGGTCAACTTCTAAGGCCAGCTGAACTGAACTGGCATGGTGCTGGGTGTGGGAGGCCCACCTGAGGAGCGTTGCCAGCAGCATAAGAGGCAGAACTGGAGAAGAGGAGAAGCTATTGGAAGCTGTTGTTCTCTCCTGGAGCTGTTGGTTCTCTTGGGGCTATTGAGTCTCCTAGAGGAGTTTGTCATGCTTGTTCTGCTGATGAACTAGGGTGTTGTCATCAGTGAAGGAGCTTGGAATGGCTACTGTTCACTTTGGGGGAGCTCTGGTCCTCATTTTGAGAATTGCTTCCTGGCTCTGGAGGGGTAGATGGTGCCCTGCTCAGCCTCCTGGAGAAGCTTGTCAGGTTGGCTTTCCTGATGGGAACTCTGCTGTTTTCATCATTGGAGGAGCTTGGGACCTCACTTGGGACCTCACTGTTGTTGATAGCTGTGGTACTTTTCAGGGGAGCTCTGGTACTTGCTTTGAGCAGAGCATTGCTTTCTGGCTCCAATGAAGGTCCCTCTGCCTGCTGGCACAGATCCTTCATCCCTCTGGCACACCACTGACCTTTGGGCCTTTCCAGCGCAGATATTTGGGCCTTCCCAGAACAGGCCTATCTTGGGTTCATAGCCTCTGATTGCACTCATAGGGGTGTTGTTATAAGTTCTAGAACTTCAGATGGCCCCGTGCAGGGCATTGCCATGGGACCCAGGCTTTCAGTTGGATTCTTTTGGTCTCAAGTGTGTGGATAGATTTCTTGTACTTTCTTTGTGTATGACTCTTTGGGTGACTATTATAAAATAATTATATAAATTATGTGTTCTGTAATAAATTGCTCCTCTTGTCACCCATAACTGCAATACCACATAATATTTGTCTGTTCATCTGTTGTTGGACACTTGGATTTCTTCTCTTTTTGGCTTTTTAAAATAATGGGGCAACTTTTTGGAGGGAGGTAGTATTGGGGATCACTGAACCCAGGCCTTCTGCACTGAGCTACACACTTGTTCACTCATTTATGCAGATGGGAGGTCTTGGAAAGGCACTAAGAGGGCGTTAAGAGGCCATGGCTGGGCTTGTGCTTGTGCCTCCCTGTCTCAGCGCCTCCCTTGTTTTTAAAGGGGAGAAAGCAGAAATTAAATAAGAAATAACATAAAAATAATTAGAGGTGTGGAAAACTAAAGGTTACGGCAGACTTCTTTATTCACCAATGTGAAGATAAATTTAAATACCTTGATAAGATATGTAGTTTTAAGAAAAGATAAGGTTCTAAGGCTGGCTGTAAAAAAGTTTGAAAATCTAAAACAAAATCAAACACAAGAAGAAAATATAAAAGATCTCCAAAGGCTATTTTTCTTCCCAGACTATAATGTACACAGGCTTTCTAAGGTGAGTTCTTTTTAACTTTGAGGAACCAATCAGTCCAATAATGTTTAAACTTCTAGAAAAAGAAAATCCTCTAATTTCATTTTATGAGATGGAGCTTATATTGCTGCCAAAGTCGAGCAATATAAATAACACAAAAGACTGTTCCTTGCCACTATCAGTGCAACATCTTCAATAAAATATTGGCAAACAAATTCCAAGGTTGCAGTAAAATAACAATAGGATCAAGTGAGGTTTATTTCAGAAAAGGAAGAATAGTTAAATGATGTTTACCTTATTAATATATCAAAACTGCAAAAACATATGCTCACACCCATGGTTGCTGAAAACATCGGCTATGCAAACTATTGATTATGAAAAATGTCACAAAATAACCAAGTTTATGGTGTTTTGATACATATTTGTCTTGTATCAAAAATTGGCTCATGCTTCATGGACAAACAATAGAAAGTTCATATTGAATTAGGGAAAAGCTGTTACTCTTCATGTCACTGAACACAGATCTTGAGGTCCTGGCCAACTTTTGGGGAAGAGAAAGAAATCTGAGATGTACAGCTGGAAAAAGAGGCTGCATAATTATATTTGCAGATACTCTAACTCAGTGCCTGAGAAGCTCAAGATTAAATATCACTGCCAACAATAATAAACAAGAGAGATGAATGGTGCAGCTGGATAGAAAAACCAATATCTTTTATACATGAAAGCAACAGTCAGTGCCGGGGTGTAATGGAAAAAAAATTATGCACGCTCAGAGAAGCTGATCTTGAAGTTGCATGGAAAAATAAGGACAGAAATAATCAGGAAAAATTATAGAATAGTCGTGAGTAGTGCAAGTGGTGTGATGGGTGTGCAGAGTTAAGTTGTCTCAGCGTCTGGTCCTGGGACACAGCTACATCGATGGGACTAAAGAGAACTTTCATTTCTTTTTATGGCTCAAAAGAAAAGAAAAAAATGTTTGATGCTGGGCATGGTGGTGCAGGGATGTAATCCCAGCTACTTAGGAGGCAAAGGCACCAGGATCACAAATTTAAGTCCAGCAGGCAGCTGAGTGAGACTCTGTCAAAATGCAGAATATAACTTAGCGGTATAGCTCTTGCCTAGCATGAGTGAGACCCTGGGTTTGATTTCAAAAACTCCCTCAAAAAAAATTTTAAAATTATTATTCTATATATGTTGCCCATCAAATATATAGCTCTGTATACTTATAGATGCACAGAGCAGCTTGAAAATTATGTAAGATGGCCAGCCAAATAGCTCAGTGGATTAAAGCACCTGCAAACAGGTGCAGTGGCCTGGGTTAGATCCCTGGACCTGCTATGCTGGCCCCACCCCTGGGGTGGGCTGAGACAGCAGTTGGGACTGGGTATGGTGGTGCGTGCCTGTAATCCCAGCTCTTGGGAGGCTGTAAACAGGCGGATCACTACGAGTCCGATCTAGTAGTGAGACCCTGAATGCCCTGTAGACCCTTCCCTAAAATACAAAAAAAGAAAAGAAAATTATTTAAGAAACTGTGATCATTATTGGGTGGCTAGATAGAAGAGGGCAGTGGGGCTGTGTTTCACCATATTTTCTTGTATGACTTTTGAATTAAATACCATTTGTGATAGTAGCTCTTTAGAAAGAAGTTGATCATCATCATTGTTTTGTAAACTCAGTGTAAGGTGTGAGCAGGAAAACAGGCTGTGACTAGGATGAAGGCTACTGAAAGTAGCACGAAGGGACTTGTTTGGACCACCATGAGCAAGGCTTGGGCACTCCTAGGGTGAAAGCAACTTAGAGGACTGCAGAACCCTCATCACTGTCAGCTTTTCCAAACTAGGCATTGAACTTAGACCCTTGCACTTGCCAGGGAAGCGCTTATTCCACTGAGCCATCTCTCCGGCCCCCTGTCAGTGTTTCCAGCAGGGAGGCTGGGGTTCTTAGACCTGGGGTTTCCCCACCTCTAGCTTCACTCAACTGAAGCTGAGGTTGCTTTTCTGGTAAAATTCAAGGAGCTGCCTGATAAACATGCAATTTGCATCAAAGGCCTGCGTTTGCAAACAGAGCTGCAAAAAAGTCCCTTACGACACGTAGATGGTGGTGTGCTCCACATCACTGACAATCAAGGAGCTGGGCTCAAAACCCCAAGATGCTACTTTATACCTTTTAGAATGGCTGATACATAAGGGACATGCCGTATTGTCCAGGATAAGGAGGGAAGGGGGCCCATATGCTGTTGATGGGAAGACAGATTGGGGCAGCCTGTATGCATGGTGGGGTGGCCTCTGAAGAGATAAAATGCAGGACTGCTTTGAAAGGCAGCTGTCCCTGGGAATATACCCAAGGGAAGTGAAGTCAGCACCAACTGAGATTTTATATATATATAAAATATATATACTCTCTCTCTCTCTCTCTCTCTCTCTCTCTCTCTATATATATATATATATATATATATATATATATATATAGAGAGAGAGAGAGAGAGAGAGAGAGAGAGAGAGAGAGAGAGAGAGAGAAGGGTTCAGTTTTCAGCATGGCATTATTTATAATAGTCAAGATATGGGAACAATCTTATGTTTGTTGATGAATGAATAAAGAAATCCTGTTATACATATAAATCTATAATTGAGCATTAGCAAAGGAAATCCTACACTTGTGACAGTATGGATGAGCCTAGAAAACATGCTAAGTGAAATAAGTCAAAGACAGAAAAATACTGCATGAACTCATATGTGGAATTGCCCTCATTCTATATATGTTGCCCATTAAATATATAGCTCTGTATATTTATAGATGCACAGAACAGCTTTGAAAATTACATAAGTTGGCTGGCCAAATAGCTCAGTGGATTAAAGCACCTGCAAACAAAACAAAATCCCCAAATCTCAAATAGGTAGAGAGTAGAAAGCTGACCACCTACAGTGGACGGAGTGAGGGAAATGGGCAGATGGTGGCATCGAGGGACATGAATTCAGCGAGATGGTAAAATCAGCAGCCTGGAGAGCCACCACACAGCCTGAAGGCTAGTGAGCAGCACTGTGTTTATGACAAGAATTTGTTGACAAGATTTTTGTACTTTTCTTATATGTCTCATCACTTTCCCCATTGCTGAAATGCAAAGGTGACTTAAAGGATGAGAGGCTTTATTTGTGCTCATTTTTATTGTTTTGAAGGTTTTAGCCCCTGACAAAAAGTCATGTTGGAAGGCCCAGGGGTGGGGAGGAAGAGTAGGGAAGGGATGGGAGAGGGCGGGTGGTGGGGAGCAGAGCTTGGTGAGAAGTGGTCTCATAGAGGCAGAAAAAAACGCTTCCAGATCACATTCCCTACCTCCTCCAACCAGGCCCTGCCTCCTGACAGCAAGTTTAGCTGTAGTGTGATAGTGGGCAGTAGGCTGTTTATATCACTGAAAGGTCTAGAAGGTCCGACATTCCTGCTGAACCAGCTCCATGATTCAATCATCTTCCCCAGTTAACACCTTATGAATACACGTAAGGATTTTGGGGGCCATTCTCTGTGCAAACCACCACAATACTACACACACACACACACATACACACCTGTGCTCGAACAACTGTGTGAGATCATGTTCTTTGCTTGACTGCAGGAATCATTTCATGATGCATGTTTATATCAAAATGTGTGCATCTTAAATATGTATAATGAAGACAGGAACCCCGAGACCTCTCTTTGAGTGATTCCAACAGCTCCCCTATTCATGCAGAAACACTAAAGCTTCCCTCACCATACCCAACCTGCTTCCCATGTCGTCATGGAATAAAGGAGCTCCTCTTTCTGAAAAAATCCTGTCATTTATTGGTCAGCATGAGCTTGGTTGGCAGATGACAGCTCAAATGCTGGCTGTGTACTGTGTCACCCCCCCTAGAAGTAGCTCCTTGACAAGCCTTGGCTATTAAACAGAGCAGTGGCTCAACAGAATAAATTTGCTTTATCTAGTCCCTTTGCAGAGGAAGACCATGAAATTCAGGGGGTAGCAGCCAGGTCTTCTTTTTTTAAAATTAATTTTATTGAGAAACAAATAACAATGAGGCAGTTTTAAAACTGATTAGTAGGACAGTTTCAGTAATTAATACATTGCATATTGTTGTCTTCATAGTGGTTATTCTTAGTACAAGATGAAAATATGATATCCTGTCCTCAGATGCTATTAGTACAAATCTTTCTTCTCCTTGAATTAAGAGAAAGTAGCTGTAACAACTCAGCATATGAACATGGCTTTACTTTTCATACCTCATTATTATACTTTTCTGCTGGATGCTTAAGACCAAGATAAGCAAGACCTAGATAATAAGAAATGTAACTTTTGTATCTGACAATGTCAGTCAATTCCTCTCAGGATTTACGCTGAAACCCTATACCACAGTTTGTAGATCCTTTGTCAGTGTCATGGTCATTGCTTGACCAATTTGCTTTCTGTGAAAGCCTGACAGAATGTTTTCTCTCCATGTGACTCTCCTTAGGCATACTCTACATCATTGATCACTTTCCTCTGTGGCCCCATAATCTCCTTGATCAGAAAATTTGGGACACTCCTGAGTTGCAGGATGTTGCAGTACAGGTTCTCTTATGTCCTGAATCCTTACTGACCTTTAAAGGTGAGGGCCAAAATATTAGCAGCCAGGTCTCGAAGGCCAGGATTATCATCTGATATTTGCTGAGACTCCACCAAGAACATGGGTCTTTGGCAGGTCATTACATAACATCCCATGTTTCCCTGAAAATAAGACCTAACTGGAGAATAATGAGCCTTGAATACTAGCGATCAAGAAGCCCAGCCCTGCTCAGCTTTCCTTGTCTTGCCAGTCACTACAGCTAGCTGCAGAGCAAGAGAACAACAGGGAAGAATCTTGTGTAAGACCCTGGCCATGAAGCTGGAAAATTAATCTTTAGTTTTCAAGTAAAGTTATATCCTGGCTAGGTCTTATTTGGGGGGAACAAAGGTAGTTATAGCAGGAAGTGGGGAAGAAGTGTGTTATGAGGATCCTACATTGAAAACTACCAACCACTAGATCTTTGAAGGAGACCAGGCTGGGAGACCTTAGTGCCTCTGCATCTTTAGGGGAAGCACCAGTAGCACTTGACTTTTGACTTGGGGACTCCAAGGGCAACTTTTTGTCATGCTTGAAAAAAGAGGCGAACTTTGTTTTCCTTAAGCCATGGAGCCTTCTATTTTGCTATAACCAATGAGGAAAAAAAAAGTATCTTTCAACTTCATTCTTAAAACGGCTAAGCACTGACTATAAATAGAAGATCTTCTCAAATGAAAAAAACATTACAATAGAGTTTTTCCTTTAAATATATTTTGTCGATATTTTAGGTGTTGCTAGCAGAAGGTGCAGAGGTAAGGAATCTGACATAGTTAATTTATTGTGTTCTGTGTGCAGGAGCAAGAATGCTTTTTCTGAAAAATCATTTTGCCTCAGCCCTTTTCCTGCTGAAGCTCCAGTAGCTGCCTGCAGCGTTTGCTTCCCTGCAGTGAGTCACTCCCAGTGCGTCCCCTCTCACTCCCCGTGCTGTCCCCTCTCCTTCTCTCCATCCACAGGCTTCCTCTTTCTTTGCTTCACCAGTTAGTGTTGTGGGTGAGAGGAAGCCGCAATTCGCGTAGTCCCCTTGTCTGTAAAGTCAGGGGTTAGAAGCAAGCGGGTCCCCAGGAGTGCACAAGTCACGGGGAGAATTAACCATCAGATAACCTTGAAGTAGGGATAACCCGCCCCAGGCTGTTTCCCCGCCCCTCAGGGAAGCCACCCAGCTTGTGAGCAGCAGGTTCGGGGATTCAACTCTCCTGTTGTTGCCACGAGGTTGAAGAAGAGACGAGTATCTTTCAAGACCTAAATAAGATCTTTTTCCAAGTTGCCAATGCATCCAACACTTTTACTTCTTGATACTAAATTTATTTTGAAATTTCAAATAACATAAGAGGGAGGCGTAAGATTTTTGTGACTATTCAAAAGCTGCATTTTTTTTTTTTTAAGTAACTCAAGCATTCTTAAGACGCTTTCCAGCTTATCATATGACCTGTGAGCATGTGCCCGTCCTCAGCTCAGAAAGCCAGTTAGAGCAAACTTATCTGAGCTGGAGAGCTCAGGTTCACTTCCCTTTGTGGCCATCTCCTCCATCTGAAACCCTCATCTGTGACATTTGACGGACTGTGAGTCTCCTCACCACTGCGCCTGCGATGCCTGATTCCATCTGGACCGGACTGATTCAGACAGCGGAGGAGCCACCATGTCCTGAAGGTATGGGGACAAATACAGCTGATTGTAGTGGCTACGGCAGGCGTGGCAGTAATAGAAGTACCACCCAAACTGGTACTGTTAATGGTAATAAGAACAGCAGCTGGTATTGGTTGAGCTCCTTTCATATGCTACATATTTTATATTCATTGCCTTTCTAACTCTTCACAGTATAAAATGAGCATTCTAAATCCAGTTTTCCAGAAGGGGAAACTGAGGCTTAGAGAGGGCTGAATAGTCTGGTCACAGTGGCAACTATGGAGCTGGGTTATAAACCCAGGGCATCTGGCTTGCATAAATCCTATGCTTGCAACTGCTGGTCATAAACATTGACCTGCCTCTGTCCACATTGCTTTGACCTGTGTCCATCTGTCCAATGCTTCTTGGGAGAATTCTGGAAAAAGTTTGCTTTTGTTCTTCTGCACCATGTCAGAAGACGGTGACAGTAAGTGCTCGGGAAGCATTTCTGCTCAAAGTGCATAAGCAGGAGGCAGGCTGTGAATGTAAGAATACACAAACTGCCCCAAGAAGAGCAGACGCTGTCAGTTGACGTCCTACTTGTGTTGCCTGTGGGAGCAAGAGGTCTTAAGCAGCGGGACCTGACTAGCTCCTGCAGCTGGGCTTGATTTCTTCCAGTCACAGGGTTCAGCCCATAACTTGTTCCAGTAGGTTTTTTTTTTTTTTTTTTTTTTTTTTTGTCATTTTCTGGTCAAAGTTTTAAGGGCTTCATTTGGCTACTAGGGATTGTAAATAAAAAGATACAGGCAGGTCACTTAGAAGTTATTAAGGGCTGAAACAGATTTCAGGATGATTTGCAATTAAGATCAGCATCTTATTGTTGAGCTGTTTTGATGTATTAATTAATGTTATCTTTTTTTAGTAATTTTTTTAAATTTATATATTTGGTACAGGGTCTCACTCTGCACCTTGGACTTGTAGTGACCTTCCTGTTTCCCACCTCCCCAGTGTTGGGATTACAGGCCTGCACTACCATGCTCAGACTTGGTTGCCAAGTCAGTGTGCCCCTGGACTGGGGCCTGGTCCCTGCACTGGCCAAAGCAGGCATGTAGTCTGCTGAGCTATCTCGCTGGCCCTTAATATATTAATTAATTGTTCTTTGTTCTAACAGTCTTTGGCTTCCTGCTTAATACCAATGGAGGTAACAGATCAATTAGCCGCCGATAGTGGCTTGCGTCTTACTGTTACCCCTGGGTTCTGAGGAAGAACCAAGGTAGATATGCATCTATCAGGCACATTTCTGGGCTGTGTCCTGTCATTCCCTTGAGGTCAAGGTCTTTCTCTAGCACCACCAACACTGTTTGTGCAATCAATGATCAATACATGTGTATTACAGATGAGACTGTCGTGCTTCTGGAGTATTACATTTAGACATCTTAAGAGTTACAGTCTGGGGAATGGAGAGATGGCTCAGTGGAATAAGTACTTGCCTGGCAAGTGCAAGGTCCTAAGTTTGATCCCCTGGTACCACCAAAAAAGAACAGGAAGTATAGTCTCAAGAGTAAAAGAGTAATCAATTTCAGCTCTTAAAGCTAATGGGCCTTATCTGTCATAGGGAAATAACCAAGAAGGAAGATTTTCTGTGATATGGAAAATAAAAAATAAAATGATGCCACCAATGTCTCTGTCTGTCTGTCTGTCTCTCCTCTCCTTTTCTCCCTGTCTTTCCTTTCCTGAGATGGGGTCCTGTTACATAGTTCAGGCTGGCACTGAACTTGCTATGACCTCAAAGCTGAGGTGATCATCCCATCTCAGCCTCCAAGTGCTGGGATGAGAGGTATGTGCCACCAAGCTCTGCTGTACTCGCTTCTGTAAACCAGGATGCTACACTGTGCTTTTTATTTTCTTCCTGGGTCAGGAAGAAGTAGTGGCCTTCTGTTCCTCCTTCACCACTGTCTTCTTCATAATTAGTTATTTTTGGAAGGCAACTTTGCCCTGCTCCTTAGAACTGCCAGAGGAGATGAGAGTTGTGCAAACCTTACTGTAGTTTTATGCACTGGCTCACCACTCCCTTCCTTTCCTATGCTCTGCCTTGCCTGACCTCGGTCAAGCTCATCTGTAAAATGGGGACAGCAGCACTTTACACAGTGGCAGCCGTGAGCAGTGTCTTGCCACTGGTCAGTGGTGTCTATGTAGGGTCATTTTTTGTTTTTCTTTTGTGCTTCAGAGTTCTTGGCTTCTTGACTACACCTCTTCCAGTATATTCCACATAAAGTGGACAGATTCAGCCTCAAATAAAGCTGCTTTGAGCTTATGATATCATCTTAACAAATGTGTGTGCTTTTGTTTGCTTACACTATTTCACATATAGTCCGCTACCTTTAAACTGAACCTGGCAGGGCCAGCCAAATAGCTCAGCGGATTAAAGCACGGGCTCAGGGGCCTGCAGGTTTGATTCCTGGGCCTGCTGTGTTGGCCCCGTCCCTGGGAAGCACTGAAATGGCAATTGAGACTGGGTGTGGTGGAGCGTGCCTTGGGAGCCTGTAAACAGGTGGATCACTACGAGTCCAATCTAGTAGTGAGTCCCTGAACACCCTGTAGACCCTTCCCTAAGATACAAAAAAATAAATAAATAAATAAATAAATATATGAACTGAACCTCACTCAGGCCAACATTCGTGATATAGGGCAGTGCTGAGGCATCTGTTCAGAGCCTACACAGACTGGTTCTGGCTTCGCTTATTCATTTTCTTTTTTTTTTTTTCCTTCCTACATTCCAAGCAAGGCTTGATCTTGCCAGACCAGTTCTACTTAGTTATTCATTTTGAGAATTTTGTGTGCAGGGTCAGGGAGAAAGCTCGAGGCAGAATGGAACTAAACCTTGAAGACAATGTCTGGGAGGGGTTCTGATGGGAGGGCACAGAGGAGACTGGGATAGGCGAGGGCCATGTGAGGTGGCACGTGCCAAAGGAGGAGGCCTCTGTGTGGGCCAGGATGGCCTTGCACAGGGTTTAAATAATGCAAAATGGTTTGATGCTTTGAAATTCCTCCCTGGTGGCTAAGTCGTTTTTTCTGTGATAATAAACCCTATCAAAGAACAAAGCATGATTTCTATCTGGGGACTTCAGTTTTGCTTTGATTTAGTTGGTGATAAGAACCATACCATTTGTAATTCTGAATTTGGTGTGTATAAATCCTCAGTAAATTCTTGATGGTGGTGGAGTGTGCACAAGGCCCCGAGTTCAATCCTAGCACACACATATGCATACACGCGTGCATGCACGCACGCACGCACACACACACACACACACACACACACACGATTACTAATGATGTTGATTGCTTCATTCACAAACATGTGGTGAATACATCTGCCTGCTCCAGTGCCAGGTGCACAGATGTGCAAGAAGTCGCAGATGTGCACATGTCACAGAGGAGAGGCTGATTTGGGCACACACATTTTCAGTTTCTAGTGGTCAAATGTGGGAGCCCAGAGGGCAGGATCTCTCTCTCTCTCTCTCTCTCTCTCTCTCTCTCTCTCTCTCTCTCTCTCACTGCTTCCCTGTGAGGCTGATGCTGCAAGAATTCCGCTGATTTATTTATCTATGGTACTGAAGAAGCACTCGTAATTTATTCGTCTTATTTTCTAATTATTAACTTCAGCTGCTGTTTTTATCTCACTTAGCTGCCATTTACCTCATGTCCCTAGAACTAATTAACACCAATAACAGATTTTTTTTTTTTTTGGTAAATATATTGACATTTACTGATACAGAAGTGACATTGATTAGTGAAGTGGGGGATGCATACATTAGATAGGGTCATAAATTCACAAAGTGCTTGGAAATAGAGCCTTATATACTTACTAGCATTTAGCTTATAGTGTAAGGGATTCACCTGTGGTCACGAATCTAGTTGGTATGAAATTGCCTTAACTTCACAGTTCATCTTATTATGTATGCATATTGATTATTGCTGCATTTGTATTCTGTGGCCATCTCTGTGACAGAGAACATAAGTTCACTGAGTGCAGACATTTGCATCTTTATTTTCTACTCCTGGTTCCCAAATTATTTCTTTGTGATGAAAACTTGTTTGGACAAATGATTAGAAAAGGTATTAGTCAGGGTTTTCCAGAGGAACAGAACCAACAGGAAACGCGTAAGGAGGTTTATTATGGGAACTGGCTTCCACACTTCTGGAGGCTGGGAAGTCTCACAATATGTTGTCGGCAAGCTGGAGAGCTAGGAAAGCTGGCTGTGTAATTCAGCCCAAGTGTAAGGGCCTGAGAACCAGGGAGGGGGTGGTGTAGCTCCAGCACGAAGCCAGCGTCCTGTTCACTATGGAGGTAAGTCCCAGAGCCTAAAGATCCAAGAACCAGGAGGTCCAGTGCCCAAGGACACAGATGATATCCAAAGCTCAAGAAAGAGAAGGGCCAGTTCCTTTGTCCTTTTGTTCTAATTGAGCCTTTAACAGATTGAACGATGTCACCCACATGGGTGACAGCAGATCATCTTTATTCAGTTTATTGATTCAAATGTCAATGTCTCCTAGAAATAGCTTCACGACACACCACATCTAGTATTATACTTGATATTGGGGTGTCACCAACTCAAGGTGACACATAAAATGATAATGGAAGAGAAACATTGGGATTTTTCAATGAAACTGTTTTCCTACTCTATCATATAGAATTAAAATGTTATTTATTTAGTATATGTTACTGTGCTAGATACCATATTGAGGTTCAGATTAACACAAAGCTCCTGCCTTAAAGTTAGGGCCTTTCAGATAAATGTACAAATGGTTGTAATGCAAGGTGGAATTCAGTGCCCCAAAGAAGAGCTAAGTATATAAGGAAGGCGAGTCAGAGAATTGGACTGTCACACATCAGGGAGAGTGAAAAAAGCCTGAGCAGAGCAGTGACTTTTGACCTAAGCCTTGGGAAAGCATCTAAATTCCAGAGATAAAATGAAAGGAGAAGACAGGGGGTGGCAGGTTGGGCTGAGGAACAATAGAAGACAGGGAGTGTGAGTCAGGGTTGGAGACTTGCTCAGGGTTTCCTTGAGCTGGGGCTTCTGCAGTGAGCTGCATATGTGAGGAGGGTGAAGCAGAATCAGTGGCCCAGGTCAAGGTCCCAGCCAGTGTTGCCTATGCAAGATCAGCACCTGGTGTGTGCCTGGTTCACTAACCTTTAAGATTTTCAAATTTAGAAGTGAGCAAATTAGGTCACTGTTGGCAGGAGACGGGCTTGTTTTAGGGGTGGGAGAAAGAAAGGGTGAGATAAGTTGATGGGTGATTTCAGGAAAGGGGTGGTGAGCAAATAAATCACAGGGAGGCAGCAGAGATGAGAAGGTTGGTGAAGGACACCACTAGGAAAATGCAAGATTGTCAAGAGCCAGAGGGAGTGATGTGCCACTGGCAGATACTTATCACTGCCTATTTACCTTTCTATGCGGCCATTGTTCTCACTGAGACTGTGAGCACTGCAAAGACAGAGCCCGCATAAGCTATCTCTCCAAGGTGGCCATGGCAAGTGCTGGCTCGCTGTGTGCAGGAAAAATGGATGGAAGTTAGGTGTGCTGGTGTAGTGATGATGGCTGAGGTGTCGGTGGCAATGGTGTCCTTGTTTCAGCTGGAACTTGTGAGTGGGGCCTATGTTTCAGACCGTACGCAGGAACAGATTATGGATAGGACTGGAGAACTATTGGAAACCACAAAGTGAGGGTAAGATATGGTACAAGTGTTGTGCTCTGGGGAGACACAGGGCTGTCACTCCTTTTTTCAAGAAGTTACATGAGATCCCAGGGAAAATCTGTGCGGTGTCCACAGGGGACCCTTGGAGCTGCAGAGCAAAGCTGGTCAGGACGGGAAGGACTGAGGCCACCCTCTGAGCCATGTTCACCCTTGAAGTGGCAGTGAAGAGCAGGGAAAACAGAGGTGGCAGTGGGCTGCAGAGGAGACCAAGGTGAGTGTGCGTAGGGCAGTCACATGCTGGCCTTTCCTGATTTGCTTGGTGTTTTCTGTGACTTTACTTATTCTCTCATCTCAGTATCCCCTGGTGCACAGTGAGTTTAGTAATAATAATAATAACAACAATAACACCTGTGCAGATGCACACATAACCCTTAAAACTGGGACTGCTTTGGCTGCTTTACCATATTTGGTCCTTAACTGTGTAGATGGGCCTCACTATCCTCTTCCCACCTATGAGGAAGGTGAGGCACAGGCAGGTCTCATCATTCCATAGGCTCCCTTGGCCACTCAGAGATAAAGCCTCCCTATGAGTCTGTCCCTCTCCATCTGGCCCTGAGCCTCAGACTTTCCACACTAAGACCCAGCCCAAGCCTGGTAGATACAGCATGAGCGCTTGCTGAGCAGATTGGTTCAGACAGGATCAGCACTAAGGGGCTACAGGTGGTTCGAAGCAGGGAATCCTGAGGCTACAGCATGCTGGAAAGAGTCACCTGACATTCTCAAAAGAGCAACCGGGGAGGCAGGTGTGGCAGGCTTCAGCGCAGGTCTAATCAGGGAAGGACCTGACTTGGTGACTTTGTGTTTGCACAGGTAAGGGGGAGATGATAGCACAGGCTTGGTGTTTCCACTTGAAAGTTTCCAGCAGTGGGCTCCCAGAGAATATTGATACTCTGAATGCTCCAGAGGAAGCAGGGAGGGGAGACTGTATCTCTGCTCCCTGGGAGAAGGTCTCTCCTCCAAGAAGAGTTCTCTCTAGAGACCAGTGCCTGATCATCACAGCAGAGCACTTCCTTTGCTCCAGTGGCAGCTTAGATCTGACAGAAACTCCTTCAGTGGTCTTTGCTTTGCGTCAATCTAATCTTGTCGGTCTCAGAAGGAAGCTGAGGAGGGATCTTTCCTTTCTTTCCTGGAGCAGGACATTTTCCAGGCGCACTCAGCATCTACATGCCTTTTGCAAAAGGAGGCTTACACCTTACTGTAATTGGCATCTATCAGAGAGTGCAGCGATTTGCATTTGGGAAGTTAGAGAAATCAGTTCTGTTGACTTCCTGCTTTCTATTTCGGGGCTCTGAGCAGCACTTCCCGTTCGTTCGTTCGTTCGTTCGTTCATTCGAGTGGGACCAGGCAGCACACAGCAAGCTACAATTCTTCCTGGAGCTCCTTTGCATGGAGATAAAGTAAGTTGTGCTGGGGCATTTGTCTTCAAGTTTGTCCTAAATCTGTTTTGGTTTTTAGACTACAAGGAATGAAATAAAGTGAGCATTCTGATTTCTTCCTTCAGGTCAAAGTCCCAAGGCTCCTGTGCAAATTTCCCCGCACCCAGGAGTGCAAAATATGCTGCTCAGGCTGAGCTCCTGGCAAGACTTGGCGGTTACAGGGCAGCTCCCTTGGGCAGTTTCTGAGATTGTTATCTGTGGGTTATTTATTTTAGGTTTTCTGTCTTAAGTATTTTATTTCACCTGTGAGTGTAAAAGGGGGAAGGAGGCTAGATCTTTTTAGCTTTTCTTTCTCTATCCCATCTCTCTCCTCTCTCCTCTTTTCTGTGCTTAGGGTTTAAAATTATGTTCACTTTCATGATTTCAGAGCTACAGTTTCTCTTCCTGGCTTCCTCTTGAGAAATCAGAGCATCAGTATTCTCTTAGAGCCCACTGTTGGAAACTTTCAGGTGGAAGCACCAAGCCTTTGCTAACAGCTCCCTGTTGTCTGTGCAAACACAAATCTTGATTCCTTCATTGCATACTGTGAGGTGGATATTGTTCCCATTTTACATAGGTGAAACTGAGTCTTCAGTGACATGGTCAATGCCACTGAGATAATAACACTGAAAATGAACCTCTGGCTTTTGGCCTTCAAGTATTTTGCCCCAATACTGCATTGCTTTTCTGGCAGATGTTGGAGTATGAACAATGCTGGCAAGGAGGAGGAGAGGTAGTGACTGGACTGGAAAGCCTGACCAGGACCCACCTACATTGGGGTTGTGTACTTTGATGAGTGAGATAGAACTTGGCAAGTAATTAGATAACCATTGCCTTCTTCCAGCCTGTAGGTCCTAGGGTCTCATTTCTGTGTTGCAGCCCGAGGATGATGTGACTCATAGGAGTCAGTCACTGCATGCAGGGAGAATAGCTGAGAAATCAGAGAGAGGAGCCAGGTGATGGCTCTTCTGTTGGATGATAACCAGAAGGTGGTAGCAATGGAACACTCCCATTTTTACTGATTCACAATTCTTGACCAATCAAAGAGGGCTGAAGGGAATTGTGAGTTGGTGTCAATTTGAGTGCTTAATTAGCTTTTGTGGCAGGAAAAGGGCTTGGCACAAGTGGTTGCTTAGAAGGAGCTGATAACAGCTCTGTTTCCCAGTACTTAGAGGAGGTCCTGGCCAGCAAGGGAGGCAGGTAGAAGCCTGGCCTGCCCATCTTGTGTGGCATGTCTATAGGAGTCCTCAGGACCATGCGAGTCTTCCTGAGGCTCCCGGTGGACAGTGATTTCCTAGGGACTCCTGTGCCAAGATCCAGAGCCAACAGGCAATGTCCTGACCTGGACTGTGAGTAGTCCCCTGCCTAGGCTTTGCTTGCTCTTCCCAGATTGTGTTGGTTCCTCTGCAGCTGCAAAGCAGAAATGGCTGGCTGGGTGATGAACTGGTGCTGGCCTGGGGCCACCCCTCACCCCACAGCGGTGGGATCCTAACCTGTTTTCTGGACACAAAAGGACAGTGAATGAATGAGGAGGAATATTAAATATTGGTGCAGGAAGGGTTGAAAAACATGAGCGTGGCCAGCAGGAGTCTTGTGCCGGAGCTGAAAGAACAATTTGAGATTTGGGAAAGAATCTCAGAAGTCCCAGTCTAGGGCAGAAGATAAAACAAAGACAAATCACACTCATGAAATTCAGTGGGTCAGAACAGAGAAGTGACCATAGAAGTTGAAGATAAAGGGCAGTGGAGGTGAGAAAGGACAGTCTTGTCATCAACCAGAAGCTAGAAAGGCTGAGTGGCAGTTTCAGTAAGGACATCTAAGCACAACGTGCAAGTGGCCTCAAAGCAATCCATACTGGCTCATGACACAAGATCCATGATCCTACATGATTAATATGCATTGATCAGTTTTTAAAAAAGGGTCTGTATCAGAGCACTCATAAATTAACTTACATTTTAAAGATGTGAAGGATTCTCATCACTTCATCCTCACGCAAACTATTGGCAGAAACTTGCGTTAGGGAGTAGGTGCTCTTTCAGGCAGGTGCTGTGCCACTGAGCTATATCCCTGGCCCTAGTAGGTGCTCTTTCAATGATCAGTTTTAAATCTCTGATTTGGGAGGCCTTGCATGTTAGCTCAGTTGTTCAACTGCAAACCCAGTCAGTGCAGTTCAATCCCCAGCTGCACAAGCTGCATCAGACCCACCCTTAACGCAGTCTAGACTGCTGGACTGTGCTGGATTGTTTTGCTGAATTTATGCATCTATAGTATTTAGATGCCAATGGAATACCCATCTCTGACAGGACTAAACAAAAAAGGGGCTACAGAGGAAGGATCATTTTGTATTTGTATATACAGAATAGTTAGGATAGATATATAGCTACTTTTACTTAATTCAATGAGTAGAAAGATTTGTACTAATAGTGTTTGGACAGGATATCCTGTCTGCTTCTTGTACTATGGATAACCACTAAGAAGATAACAATGTACAATGTATTAATTATTGAAACTGTCCTATTAATCAGTTTTGATACTGTCTCATTGCTATTTGTTTCTCAGTAAAATTAAAAAAACAAGGCAGCCTGAACCAGTCCAAAAAAAATACTTCTGAATTTGAATGTATTTGCTGAAAGTAGGATTCAGAATTTCACCCTTTCACTGGTAGTGGATGTTTTAAAGTATTATACATCTGGTACCCAAAGTCCTCAGTCAAGGGTAATAATTAATTCTTTTCCAACTCGTTTTGCTGTTCAGCTAACTAAATTTGGGGGAAATGATTTCAGGGACAGAAGTTAAACATAATGAAAAAGTTTTATTTTTGTTTCCTCAAGATGCTACTGTGCTTTTTCAAGGAAAGTCTTCTGCACCCAAAGTTTTGAGACAATAACCAAAGGAAAATCCTCCCCATAGTGACAGCCTCTGAGTCTCGCTTTTGGAAAATGAACATTATTCTTTTTTTATAAACAGGATACAGGGAGCTCAGTTATGTACACTATGAAAATAATGGGATGTGTTAGTGCTTCTTACGGCAGATTTAATACTTGCTGAAAGGTGATTGGACTCAAACCAGCACATTTAGGGGTCAATAGGTTTTCTTAAACTGAAAAACTTTCACTGTTTTATTACCATGAGTTTTAACTAAATGGTCGTTATAGGGAGGAGAGGCTGCATACTGTGTTTAATCTTGCTGACTTTGCTGTTTTTCAATTTTTGTAACAGTTTCAAGGTTTCCTGTGGATGAAAAGGGTCTGAGAAACAACTTCTCAGTTGGCATATGGAAATGGGTGGGAGCAGGGATGGGTTCTTTTTATATCCCTATCTTGGCCAGGCTGTGGTGTGAGTGTGTGTCACACAGACGGTTTCTACATGTCCTTCTGCAAGTTGTTCCCACTGAGGTTGGGTTAATAGTAGTGAGCCCCCTATCTCTTTTTACCTTGTCTTTCTACCTATGAGTTACTTCTTAGGCTCCTTGAATAGCTTGGTGAAGAAGTCACCAAGAGTGACTATTTCCCTGGACTTGGGATTTGATGATATCTTTTTCTTTAGTGATTTTGGATGCATGCGGTAAATGGTTTATTTATTGATCTTCAGACTGCATTCTGTTCACCAGTCTTTTTGCTAGGTTTCCCAAAATAAGGTTGGGGACCGACCTGTCTCAAAGGAGTAGAGTCAGTTTTAGTCTTCTAGAGCTGGCCAAATAGCTCAAAGAATTAAAGCGCCTGCTTAGGCAGATGCAGTGGCTGGGTTTGATCCCTGGCATGCCCTGCCCCTGGGGTATGCTGAGATGGCAATGTGACTGGGTGTGGTGGCATGTGCCTGTATCCCAGCTCTTGGGAGGCTGAACATAGGAGTATCACCATGAGTCTGATCTATGTAGTGAAACCCTGTAGACCCTGTACTAAAATACAAAACAAAAAAAATTTTTTTTTAGTCTCCTAATGATGAAGTTCCTTATATTTTGATGAGTACTCTAGGGGTTCTCTGACTTGCAATATTTTCTTATGAGATTCACTTTGGGAGCTATTATGGGAATGTTTTTCTAGATGAGAAAACTTTCTGAGATTGATACTTGGCACTTTTACAAATGTCACACAAAAGTACATAGACTAAGGCATCACAAGTCCAAATATCTCCTTACCCGGAGTGTATGTGGACTCTTACAGCTCAAACTAAAAAACCAATGAAAAATTTATATGGTCTCATTTGGCCAGGCTTACAGTTTGATATTCTTCTTTTTCTTGCTTATTTCCTAGTTTGCACTTAGTTCTTGTATTTCTATGTTCTCCACAATTTAGTTACAAGACATCTCAAAAATGGGGATAACACTTCCTACCTGTTCATTATTGTGAAACTTGAATGATGTAGGCCATATAACATGCTGAGATCCATGCCTGGTACATAGTACATGTTAAGTAATTATTAACTGTCATTATGACCATTCTGTTATAATGCTGCTTTCTTTGCTATTGTTGTACCGTAGGGAGGTAGTTGATGAGATACACAGGTTGTCTTCTGGGTATGGTGCTACAAACTGAGGGGTTGAGCTGAAAGTTGTTCTCTTTTTCATCTCTCACTCTACAAATCTACTTTTCTTCAACCTTATCTGAGGCTGGTTGGTAGACATTGTGTGGGAGAAGGTGGTCTCCATCCGGAGAGCTGGGAGAATAAATCACCGACATGGCAGTGGGGGTAGAGGAAGAGAATCAGAGGTGGGTTTGTGGCAGGGTGATGATACAAACACTGAAGGGAGGATAGGGAAGGCAAGAGCAGGTAAATGGAAAAAATGTGGCTCAGGGTTGGTTACAGAAAGAGACCAGCAGGTGGGAGCCATAGGCTTCACATTTGGCTGAAGGACAGCTGCTAGCCAATCCCTGATCTTCACCAACTACTTATGTGGTTCCTCCTACTTGCTTCTGGGGGTATATATTGCTTCTGGTGCCCTCCTGAGTTAAAATCCAGTTGTTCTTGAACATTTTCTTTTGACTATACTGCCTTTTTATTTCTTTGATTACGTTGTTCTCATATTCTTCTCTAACATATTCATAACCTATGGTTCTATCTGAAACTGGTTCATTAAGTATGAGTCATTCGCAATTAATTTTCATTCAGTTCTATTCTACTGTAAACCTAGTATTCACAAAAGGTAGAGATATGGTCTTATGTGTTACTATCACATGATCACATTCAGAATTCTGAGAATTTTCTTGATACTTTGAAGGAAATACTTTTGACTTTGAGAGAATTGATATCATCATAATGTACTTTTTTTTTTTTCTGATATAGGGTCTCCCTATGCTGTTAGTGATCCTCCTATCTCAGGCTCCCCAGTGTACGTACCATCACACCCAGTTTTGGGGCTAGCACAGTGCACCCAAGGTTCCAGGGCTGGTATGGCATGTGGCGCTGGAGATTGAACTTAGGACCTTGTGCTTGCCAGACAGGCACTTAGGCCACTGAGCTATTTCTCCAACCCAATGCATGTTGTTTCTATACATAGGTAATACTGTTCTGCATTTAACTTCTTTCTAAGAAGTTATCTGTATTTCTATGATGCTAGGAATAAATAGATTCTTTTGAAAATTAAAAGAATAGTCATTAGGAAAAACCAAAGGGGAAAATAGATTGTTTATTGGTAGTTTTTGAAAGTGCAGTTTTTCAAATATGTTGGACTATTTTCAACAAGGAGTAGGTTCAATATCATGATTTATGCACATGTACAGTTGGTGCTGTGTGGAGGGCTTAAAATGAAATGTAATGTAATAGTTCTTAATCTTACCACTCTTACTGCACTTTTAGATATTTCAGTCCTACTTTATTCAAAATAGGTTGATTAAAATTGGATAAGCTCATAATTTGAAGTCTGAAAAACACTGGCCTAGAGTGCTATCCAAGCTGTGGCCCTCTCAGCTACACTTTACAAGGTGACTTTCCCTTTTCATTTTGACTTAAAGAATAAAAAGAAATGAGAAGAACTGGGCTCAAGACCTTGGGAAAGTTATCTCTAAAACATAACCCATTCTCCCTTTTGTGCTTTTTCCTAACAATTATTCTTTTTCCATATTAAGAAAAGCTTCTACACACTCTATTGATGCCTAATACCTTACATTAGAAATATAGAAACCTTCTCTTCACTTGGTCTTCCATTTAGTCGAATGTCTGCCTTCTGCCTTTTGTCTGTTCTAAAAACTTGGCTCATGTGGAATTTGTGGGCTAAAATACCTGTGGGTTGTTTTCCCAGCCCTCATGTAGCAAACCTGCCACCGACTTCTCACACCCATAAAAACTTACCAGTTCTTTTCACTGTCTTCCATACCCAATATTCTTATCCTGTATCTGGGAAACTCAGGGAGCTAGATATTCACCACACATGTTAATAACTCAAACCTCATTTAAAAAGAAATGTTTCCAAAGAATATGACCTTTTAAGAGACTGAGAACATGAGACAAAGTATGTGTTAATTACTTTTCTTGACGATGGTAATACCTAACACCCGAAGTTAAAGGAAGAAGAGTCTATTCAACTCACAGTTTGTGGAGGCTTCAGTCTCTAATATGCTGGCTCCAAGGTTGAATTAGTATCTCAGTTACTCTTCTCTCATTGCTGGGACAAATAACCGGCACTCAAAATTACGGAAGGAAAAGTTCATTTAGCTTACAGTTAGTTAGTGTAGGTTTCAGTCCATACATGGTTGGCTCCCAGGCAGAGTGGCACAGGGCAGAAAGCATCCATTCATGGTGGTGGCAAAGAGCAGAGAGCAAAGGTAGAAGTGGAATCAATGGCAACAGAGAGCAAGTCTGTCTCCCTTTTTTTTTTACATTCAGGCTATTTACCCAGGATGTAGCACTCACATCCATAATCCCAGCAGCAGTAATACCCATAATCCCAGTGGTTCATGAGTTAATCACAAACTCTAGAGGTTTGACTCATGACTGCATGAGGCTTTGGGGGGACAACTAGACACAAACCATATTTCACCCCTTGGCTCCCAAGGACTCATGCACATCCCTTTATGCAAAAGCCATTTTAGGCCATCTTTCAGAGTTGCCCAAGTCCTAACAATTTCTGCACTGCTGAAAAGTCCAAGTCTCAAGTCTCCTCCAATATCTAAAGCAAACTCTTAGCTGTGAGCCCCTGTACAAATGAAAACTTAAACTCTTCCAGTATTCAGTGGCACACAGTAAACATTATAATTCCAAAAGGTAAAAACAACAGGGGAATACAAAGCACTGTGACAAACACAAGTCTAAAATTCAGCAGGGTAAATCAAGGCCTTACATGGCTCCACCTCTGTGGCACTTTTGGTGATAGCTCCCATGGCTTCTCTCTCAGGCTTGCTTAGTTTCCTCCTTGCATTTCCCTTAGATGATCCACATTCCTGGAGTTTTTAAACTTCTGGGGTTTCCACTGAATAGGCTTCTCACTCACAGCTTTACACACTGCCCTCTCAGGGGTACATTGCATGACCTCCCAGGCTTCTTTTGAAATTTATGTGGAAGCCATCTTAACCTCAGAACTTTTGCATTCTGCATGTGCCTAAAATCAATGTGGATGATGCCAAGTTCTGCTGCCAGCTAGAGAAGTAGCCACGCTTCCTATTCTCTTGGCTATAGAGGTCGAGGACCTGGATCATGGAGCACTCTGAACCTGATTCTGAGGAATAAATTCTCCATGCTGGCACCATACTGGAACCTAGTGTGGCCACTGTCAGCATTCTGGAATGTGGGGTCTGTGGCTTTCCACTCAAGGCAAAGTCTTTCACCCTTGAAATTCTGAGGCTGCAAAGGGTGGAGGCGTGCTGCCACCTGTGATGCCCTCAGGCCATCCTTTCCATTCTCTTGTTCCTTCTGGGTAAGAGCTGAGATCTTTGCATTCCACAGCTTTATTGGAGCTTAATTTCAGGACTAATTCACAACATTCTATACCATCCTGCTGAGCTCTTTGCTCTTGATTCTTAACATAAATCTGACTAAAAGTGCCAAACAATAACCATGCAATCGCCTGAATATTAGGCTGTTCGAAATTTCTTTTCAAAGATTAATCAGTCTGCAGCACTTAATCTCAGCCTCAGGCAAATTCTCTGGACAGGAGCACAATTCAGACAAACTTTCTGCCAAGCCATAATACAAATCATCTGGAGTCCAACAATCAATGTAGTCCTTCTTCCCAGCAGAAACCTCCTTAGCCTGGTCTTTATAAGCAGGATTTCTATCAGCTTTCTGGTCTTTGGAGTTCTGATCAGAATCTACTATAGAGAACAGTTGAAGCTGTTCCAGCACTTCTCTGAGACAATATCACCAAAGTTTTCCTATCTGTTCCCATAAGCCATTTCCCAAAGCTTGTAATCCACATGGTCAGGTTTAGCCACAGCAATGATCTTACTTCTGGTACCAAATTCTGTCTCAGTCACTGTTCTTGTTGCTGGGATAAATACGCAACACCCAAAATGAAGGAAGGAAAGTTTTATTTTCTCATAGTCAGTGAGGAAGCTCATAGTCAGTGGAGTTTTCAGTCTATACTCAGCTGGCTCCAAGGCAGGGTGGCACATGTCAGAGAGCAGCTGCTCATGGCAGCAGCTAAAAGCAAGAATAAAGGGAAGGGCAGCAGCTCAGGCAGCTGGCTAGCCTCTCTCCCCTCCTTACATTGTAACACAGAGTATCTGCCCAGGGCACTCACACCCAAAATCCCAGCATCGGATTGAGAATCAATCACAACCTCAGAAGCCACTCCATGATTGCATGAGGCCTTGGGGGGACAACTAGACACAAACCATAACAATTAAGTATAGTTTGTGTATCCTAGAAGCTCCCAATCTATGTATGGAAGACAAGAGTGGGGTGCAGTCCATGGTACTTATATCAATTTGTATTCTGGAGCACATATCAAACAGATAGAGTTGGAAGAGGTCCTGCCTGCTTCTAAGCATCAAGGACCCCAGCCTGGTTACACAAAGTAAGCCTGGAATTTCCACAGAACATGTACCTACAGATTGCCAGTACAGGCTGGCATTATCTTGGAGCCCTAGGGATTTGCAGATAGAGGGACCTGAGATAACTAGCATGGGAGAGCGACCTGCACATGATCCGAGATAGTGCGATAACTGGAAACCAAACCTCTTGGCTGATGTGGACACAGCCATGTATGCTTGTGACCTTGCTGTGCTGACTGGAGTTTTGGATTACAAAGGAGTTCCTTGTCCAGGAATTCCACCTGGGCAAAATGTGTAAGAGTCCATCTGAGATTGTATCATGGCAGGTTTAAAGGAGGCTGTTTTTCTGCATATGAAGATCTTTACAGAAGCCCACAGATTTCATGAGATTCTCACAAGAAATCATGATTCTAAAACAGTAGAATTTCTATTTGAGTTTAGAAATTGACTTTATAACATAAAAAACAAATTAGATTTAATTTAATAAAGCTGTTTTATTATTAAGCTTTTTTATTTATTTATTTGGTACAGGGTCTCATTATGCAGCTCAGACTCATAGTGATCCTCCTGTATCAGTCTCCCCAGTGCTGGGATTACAGGCGTGCACCGCCTTGAGTAGTTTTGGTGGCTGGTGGGGACAGTGTGTCATGTGGTACTGGGGATTGAACCTGGTCCCTGTGCTTCCCTAAGCATGGGCTTAGTCCACTGAGCTATCTCCCTGGCCTTTTAATGATGTTTTTGGTACTGTATTTTGCATCTCTGTTAGTCAAGTTGAAAAGTTCTCTTTTTAACAATCATATATCTTGGGTTGTGGTGAAACAAAGCTCCCTGTGCTGTTAGGGGCAGGAGGACTTGGTAGATTTCCAGAAAGGCATTTTGCACTTTCAAAAGAAATATTTTTCATTTTTAAAATATCTTTTCGCTACCCTTCCCTTTTGCATCCATCTCTTGGTCTCTTTGCTTTTGAAAAAGATCTCTCGCCCTATTTCCTGTCTTTTAGTTTGATCTTTATTCCTATTTTGGGGTTCTCATATAAAAGAAACCATATGATATTTACCCTCGTGTCTCATTTATTTCACTTAACAGTATGTTCTCCAGGTGCATCCATTTTCCTACAGATGACTCAAGTTTATCCTTCCTTATGGCAGAGCAGGACCCCTCTGTGTGTAAATGCCGCATTTTCTTTACCGACTCATCTGCTGATGGACATGTACAGGGTACTTCGAAGATCAGCTATCATGAACTATGCTGCTACAAACATAGGTATGAATGTGTCACTGGATGTCTTCAACTCTGCGAAGTACTCAAAAGGGAATAACTAAGTCACTTGGAATTTCCAAATTTTAGTTTTTTGAGAAATACACATTCTGATTTTCGTATGGGTTGTACTAGTTTACACTGACACCAACAGTGTAGAACAAGTCCTTTTATCCCTGAAGGCTCACCAACATTAGCTATTTTCTGATTTCTTTAATTAATTAGTTAATTATTTTATGGATTTAGTACAGGGTCTACAGAGTATCACTATACAGATTGGACTCATAGTGAGCCTCCTGTTTTCAGCCTCCCAGGTGCTGGGATTATAGGCATGTCATACCATGCCCAGTCTCGGTTGCTGTCTCAGCCAATGGCATGTCAAGGATCAAACCCTGGCCCCTGTGCCTGCTTAAACAGGCCCTATTTATTTTTTAATCTTTTATTTATTTAGTAAAGGGTCTCACAATGCAGCTGACTCATAGTGATCCTCCTGTCTCAGCTTCCCCAGCTCTGGGATTACAGGCATAGGCCACCACACCTTGTTTTGGTGGTCTGCACAGCATGCCCAGGGTTCTGGGACTGGCATAGCGTGCAGTACCAGGGATTTAACCTGGGTCCTTTAGCTTGCAGGCAGGCAGGTGCTTAGACCACAAAGCTACCTCCTCTGCCCTCTGATTTCTTGATAGTAACCATTCTTGCTGGAGTAAGATGGATCCACAGTGTTGTTTTAATATTTATTTTTCTAATGGCCAGTGATATTGAACATTCTTTTCATTTATTAGCCACTTATACTATGTCTTCTGAGAAGTGCCTGTTCATTTCAGTTGCCTGTTCTTTGATGGTCTTTTGTTTTCTGTGTGTGTGTATAAAGAATTTATTTTAAGGAAGTACCTGCAAAGCACTTAGATAAAATAATTAGAAATTGTTTATAAATGTATGCACAGCACTTTTCATAATCTAAAAACTGGCAATCAAGAAACTGTCTAAAATATTTTGAGAAATCATTTAATTGATACAAAAAATCTAAATCTGAGCAACAGATTTTGATAAAAATAGATACTATAGCAATCATTGTTAATTAGCTGTTCCTGTTTTGAAAATGTGTAACATATGCGTTGTTGTAGTTACCCTGTTTCTTTTTCTACTTGTTTTTGCTTTGGCTTTACTCTTCAAAATAAAATATAAAAATCACAGGATGTATAATCACAATTTGCATAGATGGGACCAGAAGAATACATTGTTAGCAGGAATTATCTTTTGTTAATAGAATCACAAGTGTTTCATTTCCTTCTTTATTCCTTTGTCAATTGCTATATTCTTCCAGTTGTCAAGATGGTCATATATATTTATAACCAGAAAAATGTTACATCTTATTTGGTCCTGTTTTAATTATGATACACCAAAAAAATTGGCTTATAATACAGTTTGTTATTATTTTTAAAATTTCTGTTATTTTTAGAATTTCTACATTTCAATAATGTCCTATAATAATGTCCACTCCTTTGGCAGAAAGTTAACATGGAACCTCAGTTATTCTGCATTTATTCAATCACAACTCACATTTTTAAAAAAAGATTTATTTATTTGGTATAGGGTCCACGTGTGCACCTGGTTTCAGTGGCCAGCATGTGTGGGGCCAGTGTGGCATGTGGCACCAGGGATCGAACGTGGGTCCTTGTCCTTGCCAGGCAGGTGCTTATACTGCCAAGCTATCTCCCAGGCCCACAATCCTCATTTCTTTCCATGTTATTTCAGTGTAAACTTTGTGCTCAGTTCTGTGCAATTTGGGCTCTTCTTCCTCCTCCTTTTTGCTTTTTCCCTTCTCTTTTTTTCTTACATCTAAACTCTGTCTACTTTCCTTTACCAGCCTTAGTGCCTCCTCTTTTTTTCTCCTGAGGATACAGTGTGTACTTTTCAGTTGTTCAGACATTCACCCCTCCCCCTTGTTTCTCTGTGAAATTTGTAAGGGAGAGAAAGCATTCCTGAAATAGCCTGTTCTAAATGTCAGAATCTTGATGATAGACTCGTATTAATTTCCTAGTATTTATTCCCTCTGGGATTTCACAACTGCTTTTCCATTATGTCAGAAAGAGTGTGTATGCTCATAGGTGTACATGTACTTATATAGACACATGTGAGCTCATATTTTTCCTTGTATGTATTAATATCCATTCTGGTTCTTTTTGGAAAGGAATTGTGCCATTTCTTATGCACTCTGCAGGAACAGGAGCTTAGTAGTACTTGCTTCTCCTTCGCCTCTCTCTGATTAGCTCCCTTTCAAAGCTGGCCATCGGGGCCCCAGACTATAGGCATAGAGAGGAATACTTTTATCTACTATGGTACCAACCAGCTGGTGTCATCCTTTAAAAGCTTTGATGAGGATAATATAAATTGAGTTGGTTTTGTGGGCTTTCCAGCTGCTACCTGGAAGAGATAGACAGGCAGAATGGCCCTCAATCTCTCTGAAGACCTTCTGTTTAGTGGAAAAGATATGTGCAAGAGGTAAGGGGGGGGACTCCAGTCATTTACAGCACATGTGAATTCAGACTGAGTCGAAATGATAGCTTGAGGAGGGAGTCAATAAGCCTCAAATAAAAAGATTCTTTTGGCTCAGAACCAAGGACATTTGAAAGTGCACATTGGAATTCCAAGTAGGTTATTTGTAATTGAAGCACTATGCTTATTTTATTTTCATAAATCTAAGATCTGGCTCTGAAGTTGGCTCCTGGGTATATCCATCAGCGCTGAGCCTTGAAAATTTGCCTGCTAAATCAAATGTGTGATGAAAAAGCACAACACAAATGTGATATGGCCTTGCAAAGTGCAAACACCCATGGCTGTCCCATTGAGTGTTCAGCTCAATGTCGCACAAAGTAGAAAAATGCACTCTGCCATACTGTGTGTGACGGAGGCTCTTCCATCTCCAACCAAAGGACAGAGCTGTGGAGAAAAAGATAACTGGAAAGATGAATGCTTCCGCTCAGTGTAATTTTCTAAAACCCAGAGGTCATGTGGATGAAAAATGGGCTGGATTAAAATTGGCTGGCAGGAAACTGGTGTGCAAATCATACAAGTTGCTTACAGATGCCAACATGGGGGCAAGAGCCCTGGTGCAGAAGGGGGAATAACACTGTGCTCCAACAGTGGCGCTGCCCCACACAGCCCCTGGAAGTACTGGTTGGTCTGTTATCCCGCAGAAGGTCATTTTGGCCACTTCACTGTCTCCCTGCTAAGCTGCCTTATAAGGCTTCCTCGCCTGTTTTCCTCCTTCTGGGTTACCAATAGCCCCTTCCCAAGGAATGCTGCTTTCAAGAACGATCAGTAAAGCACACTGTTGTGCAGGTGTAAGATATGTGTCAACTCCATCAATGCATTTGACTTGGGTGTTACTTTTAAAATTTTTGAGGGCTGGCCAAATAGCTCAGCAGATTAAAGGACCTGCAAGCAGATGCAGGGGCCAGGGGTTTGATCCCTGGGCCTGCCTTGCTGGCCCAGCCTCCTGGGCCCGTTGAGACTGCCATTGAGACTGGGCGTGGTGGTGCATATCTGTAATCCCAGCTCTTGGGAGGCTGTAAACAGGTGGATCACTAGGAGTCTGATCTAGTAGTGAGACCCTGAACACCCTGTAGATCCTTCCCTAAAATACAGAAGAAAAAAAGTGGGGGGAGGACAAAACCTCAGCCTTCTGTAAGCAGGTGGGTAAAGCATTTTACCATTACTGTGTAGAAAGAATAGGTGTGCTGGAGAGCTTTTTTTTTTTTTTTTTTGATGGAATAATTTATGAATTTTTTTTAATTTTAGAGAAATATTTTTGAAATGAATATATAACAGGAAATTAACAATAGATTGCACACTGTAGAAAAAAATTTACAAACTGAAATGAATATAACAATAAAAATTTTCTAAAGTAGTGAAGAAGGTTTTACAGATCAGTCGCATAATAGTTCTCTCTGTGCCAAAATCAAGAAACTTATATTCATATAATTAGAATTCTCAAAGTAGAAGGGGGTGGGCAATCAATATTTAAACATTTAAGATTTTTGAATTTAGTTAAAATTGTAGCACCACATTTCCAAGAAAAATGAATCTTTTGCATGAGAAATATTAATAAAATTATATCACGATACATGAAAACGAAATTGTACAAAACTAATTGTAAAGAAAAAAATCACTAAAGCATATGCATAGAATAAAGAAATCAACCAACAACAAATGTTGGAGAGGCTGTGGGGAAAAAGAAACCCTTATCCATTGCTGGTAGAAATGTAGAATGGTGCAACCATTATGGAAATCAGTGTGGGGACTCCTTAAAGAATTAGGACTGGAAATCCCATTCAAAACAGCTATCCCCCTACTGGGAATTTTCCTGGAGGATCTGAAAACATCATATCATAGTGATATATGTGTACCTATGTTTATAGCAGCACAATTTGTGATAACCAAATCTTGGAAACAACCAAAATGCCCGTCCCCTGAGGAATGGATGAAAAAGATGTGCTATTTTTATACAATGGCGTATTATTCAACTATAAACTCAAAGCTTCATATTTAAGTGGATCACGTGAAGATAAACTCATAAGTGAAATAAACAAGACCCACATGTGTAAATATTGTGTAATCTCCCTAGTATAAGAACTCAAAAGAAGAAATACAAATAGAAAGGTATAACACAACTAAAGGTATAACACAATTAAAAGGAAAGCAAGAACTTGAGGATTAGACAATGAAGTGAGAGCGAGGAAAAAGCTAGGAAACATCACAGGGGCAAAGCCATACATTTATATGTACAAGATGGGTAAGGCAATGATCCTAAGAATCTTCAGAAGGTTTTTAAAGCTAGCAGTTAATTGGAAGGATTCTCACCCTGATTAATTATATATGCTGATTCCTGTGAATTAAGCAACTGCACTGAAGATGGCAATGTGTAATAGAAGAGTCATGCTTGTAGTGCCTGTCATGCTGGTCCTCTGAATACGTGCTGCTTGTTATGACATGCCAGTTGCCGCCATGCTGTCTCTCAGGTAGATGTTTGTTTAAAAAGGAATAGGGTGGTAAATGAAGTCAGGAGACAGGAAAAGGGGTGTTGTGGGACTATCATGCTACAATGCTGTATATGGTTAGATTTTTAAACTTCTGGGTAAAAATATGTAATTGTTTATTCCTATTGTTTTAGATATATTTTAATGTTTTTCATATTCTGTAGGGACTTAAAGTTTAACATATTAATATTTGATAAAAAAAATACCTACTCCATGTTATGCTTAAGATGTTTGATATTCAGACAGATAGTGAGGTTAAGCTCAACAGCCTAAGTTGTAGGGCAATAACAGTAAGGTTTTCTTCTGGAAGGTTAACAAGCTAAGTTTTCAGACCAAAAATTAGAGAAAAAGGAGGGCTTCAAGGACAGCCAACATTTTGGCCCTTGCTTTTCAAGGTCAGTGAAGACTCAGGACATAGGAAAACCTGTATTGTAACATCAGGTAACTCAGTTGTGTCCCAAATTTTCTGATCAAGGAGATTATGGGGTCACAGAGGAATGTGACTGATGATGTAGAGTGTGCCTAAAGAGAGTCACATGGAGAGAAAACATTCTCTCAGGTTTTCACAGAGAGCAAATTGGTCAGGCAATGGCCATGACTCATTCACATGGCTGACACTGACAAAGGATCTACAAACTGCAGTACAGGGTTTCAGGGTAAATCCTGAGGGGATTTGAAAGACCTTGTCAGATACAAAAGCTACATTTCTTGTTGTATAGGGCTTGCTTTATTTTGGTCTTAACCATCCAGCAGAAAAGTATAAAAACAAGGCATAAAAAGTAAAGCCATATTAATATGCTGAGCTGTAAAAGGCTCAAGTCAGAAACTTCTGACACTGTCAGTCTCACAGAAAGCCCACTGCTATTAATGGACTACTGGACTATTTGGGAATATTTTACTGAATTCACACACCTACAATATTTAAATGACAAAACTAAACAAAAATTGAGGATACGAATGAACAACCATTTTGTATCTGTATATTCAAAGTAGTTAGGATAGGTATACAGCCACATTCTCTTAATTTAATGAATAGAAAGATTTGTTCTAATAGTGTTTGTAAGCAGGATATCATGTGTGCGTCTTGTACAATGATTCACCACAAAGACAATAATATGCAATGTATTAATTATTAAAACTGTCCTATTAATTTGTTTTGAAAAAATCATATGCACAGAAAAAATATTAGCTATGGAAGATTAAAATTAAATAGCATGTTATTGCACATTAGAAAAAAAAGAGCAAGTGGGTAAGAAACTAGACATATTTATTTAAAGGATTGAAAAAGAAATCTTCCCTCATTGAATTTTATACTTAATAAACATACCTTTGGAAACGAAGAGCAAAATATTTTCCAGTTACACAAATCCATAATATTGTAATACCTCCAGATGTAGCATAGAAACAATAACAAACAGTATAATCCAGAAGGAAGAAAAATTGCTGTGTGGTCCTGGATAAAGCATAAAGAGCTTAGAAAGTTTTTCTTAATAACCCAGTCTTCAAACACTACACAGCATTAAAAAAAAAAAAAGCTAAATAGGAACCCCTTAGGTATTTTGAGTTTAGTAATTTGTTTCTAAACATCCCCCATTTGCTATTATGATGATGATTTTAATTTTTAAATAGCAGTGACTTATTGCCTTTAAAAATATCATCAAATAAAACTGAAAAAGAAGATGCAAATCATTGGAAAAGAGGGTGCAAACAGTAACACTGCAGGCTTGGAACTTACTGAAGGTGATCAGCTGTCGGACAGGTTCAGACTGTGTTTGGATTGCTCAGCTTTGGCTTCCCGCTCTGTTTTATAACCTGATCTCTTTCACAGAGAGAATGAAACTGCCCGAGGTACAGAACAGAGCACTGGCTAATGATGAGCCAGTCTGAAGGAAAGGCTGTCTCAAACAGCAGATCTGCTTTTTCAAAAATGCTGTCTTTTCCATGTCATGCTAAGAATATACCTCAAAAGACCTAGAAAAACCTGAGCAAACTAGAGGAGCAGGCAGGGTTGCTACAAAAGCAATATGCAAGATCACAGAAACGAAACAAAATGCATAAGCTAGATGTCTTAAACCTTTCCTGAGTGGCAAGGGAGCTTTTGATAATACATTCAAAGCAGAAATAAGAAAGGTATCGGAAAACTTAATAGTCCTTGGGAGGCTGAAGAAGGCTGTACAAAATGATGTGATAGCATTGCTGGATTATATGGAATGTTTTTATTCCCTTGATCTTCTATTTTTCTTTTTAAAAGTCACCTTTAGAAAGCCTTCCATGATCCTGCTGACTTTTGTTTAGTCTTCTGAACTCTAGCTTAGTGTCCCTGTTGTAGCTGTCCCCTTCAATTGCTCGTTGGGTGGCTTGGCACTCTGACCAACTCTAAGCATACTAGGTTGTGAAACTCACCTTTGGTGCCTTTGCCGTGTCCTCTCTAATTTAAGTACAATCATTATGTTTGAAAATGATTTTTAACAAGGGATGCTTGGGTCATAGGATGCTTCCAGATTAACAACAAAAGTTAGGGGAAAGATCTCCAGCTATGCCACTATTATTCAGAAAGACCTGGATAAGCCCAGATAAAGCAAAAGCCAGAAGAAGAAGTTATAGATAAAATAATCAGAAGGTAAAAGGCATTTCACTGTTTCGACGTGAATAATGAAAGTGGTGGGTGCAGTAAGGATGCCATCACCTCACATGTCCATAGGTTCTTGATTCTGTGGAAAGCATTTTCATATAACCAAAAACATAGTAGTGGTGGAAGAGGGGAAAGGAAGAAATGCAAATAAATGCAAAGAAACAGATATAAAAAGACAAATGTTCTAAGGAAAATGATAGTCAAGAATAAAGAAATGGAACATGAATTTACTAGTAACTTGGAACAATTATTTTTTTTTCCATTTATTTTTATTTTATTGAAATACAAATGTCAATCAGACAGTTTCAAAACACCATAACCATACAGAGTCGATGAAATAATACATTGCAAACTGTTTTCATAATGTTTTGGTATTGTACAAGGTGCATACATGATATTATATTTACAGGTATTTATGTAGCTGAATTATATCACAGATTCAATAA
>PVKA01006658.1:0-82233 GCA_004027165.1 Ctenomys sociabilis | reverse complement strand
AATAATTATTGAATCTGTGATATAATTCAGCCACATAAATACCTGTAAATATAATATCATGTATGCACCTTGTACAATACCAAAACATTATGAAAACAGTTTGCAATGTATATTTCATCGACTTTGTATGGTTATGGTGTTTTGAAACTGTCTGATTGACATTTGTATTTCAATAAAATAAAAATAAATGGAAAAAAAAATAAAAAAAAAATAAAAATTAAAATTAAAATTAAAAGGAAAAAAAAAAAAAAAAAGAACTTAAGTCTTTTTGACTGAAAGGTTTCATTTTTTTCTCAGTTAGTTTTCTCTCATTGCTAGGACAAAGTATCCAACACCCAGAATTAAGGAAACGGACATTTATTTAGCTGACAGTTAGTGGAGGTTTCGGTCCATACTAGGCTGGCTCCAAGGCAGAGCGGCACATGGCAGAGGGCAGCAGTTCATGGTGGCAGAAAAGAGCAACACAGCAAGAGCAATGGGAGGAGCAGCGGCTGTGACAGCGAGCAAGCCTTTTTCCCTTCCTCACATGGTAAGCAGAGGATCTGTCCTCGGGCCTGTGCAGTTCTCACATCCCTAATCCCCCCACACCTTATATAATTGTTATTATATAATTATTATATAATAATTTAATAATATGTCTCATGTAGCATTGAGACATATCATTCATTGACTTACTTATTCTTCAAATACTCTTCCAAATGGATGATGAATTAATCACAAGCTCTAGACGCCACCCCACTGACTGCATGAAGCTTTGGGCGGCCTAGACACAAACTACAACATTTTGTTGACAGCCAGCTATTTATTTTGGAATGCACAGCTATTCAAATTACTTTCAAATTGAACCTGTGCTCTACAGTAGGACAATACTTCGTGGGAGGGATTCAGTCTGTCCTGTGGATTATATTTAATTTGCTAGCACCGTACCCTGGATTTTATCCCTACAAGAGCAATGCACATTGACAATCCCTAGTAATCCAGTCAGGGTTACCTCCTAACGCTGACAAAAGCTCCCTGTGCGTGACATCTCCCCAGTGCATTCCCTTTCTGTTATCAAGTTGTATTTCCGTCCTTGTAAGTAAGCTCCTATCTTTGAGGCAGTTGAGTCTGCTGTTCTTCTGTTTTTATTCTATTTCTTGGTAGCGAGATGTACTGGTCTCAAGCCGGCTTCTAGCAACGATCTTTGCCCTTCATTTACTCTATCATTAACTATATAATATACACATGAGGACCTACTATCAGAGGAGGCGAATGATATAGATACCCATTAGACTCTCAGCTTGCAATAGTAAAAGCATAAAACCTATGCATATTACATTAACATTTATTAATATAGCTTCTTCTAAATCTCATAAATGAAAATATAGAACATGTGAGCAAAATATTAAAACTAAGTAACAGTAAGAAGTGAAGCACTATTTTTTAAAAATGTCTAGGCCCAAATATTTTTCCAGTTTTATAATCCCTACTGATTGCTTTATTAAAAATCCTTAACCAAGCTGAGATCTAAGTTTTAAGAATAGCAATGATCTTTATTATATACAGAAAGGTAAAATTTTAAGTATAAAGAAGGCAAATAATATCTCAATTACTTTTTTAAAAGTCTTAAGTTCATCCTTGAATTTCCTCTCTATAAAATCATAAGATTAAGTTTTAAAAATTAAATGATAAAATATACATCCAGTCATTAAAACAATATATGGCGAATAACATATTTAAAAGCATATACATATAATTATCTGTCTCTAAATGAAGTTAAAGGTTAGTGTTGATATTGACATCTCCAATGTTATTTAATAGGCATGTAGCTTATTGTAATCACTTAATCTTGCTTATCAATGGATATGTATCCCAAATTTGAGAAAGCCAGCTCCTGCTCAATTTATTTCCTTGTTTCCAGAACGCATGTATGATAGCACTGAAATTTGTAACACACACCCCCTTGGGCAACTAATAACTGAAGTGCTTAAGTGTAGTTTTTTACTTTTGTTTTATTTTTTTTTTTCTTTTCTTTCAGCATACATATTCAAATCATTTCCAAAATAACTTAGGTCAGCCCTTTTTCTTCTACCTCCTTTAGAGAGATTGTTTCATACATCTGTAACACAGATAAAATCCGTGGTCAAAGTCTGTATTGTTTCCTGGGATTTCAGAACTCCTAAATGATTCTTTTCAATTTGCATGTATTAAAGCTTACTCTTTGTGCTATAAATTTCTGCATGTGTGACAACGTACAATGTCACATTTTACCATTACCATATTGTGGAGAATAGAGCCAGTGCCTGGGGACTCCCCAGAGATCTCTTTAACCGTTTGTACCATCATCCCCCCATGTCCTAGGAAACTATTAATAATTTTTACTGTCTGTACAGCTTTGACTTTTAAAATAAATAATATAATTGAAATCAAATGCTAGGCAGACTTTCTAAACCGCCTTCCTTTACTTAGAATCATGAATTTCTCCATTTTTTATGGTTTCCTAATTCACTTATTTCCTTGTTTAAAATACGGGACTTAAAGATCTAGAAGTTTTAAATTTCTTGAAAAATCGAGCAGCGAAGTATTCCCGTGTGCCTCCTTTGAACACCCCAGGGTTGTACATTTCTTACAGGAATGAACCACCATTGACAGACTAATATTAATTAAAGTGCGTAGTTTTCATGTCATACAGTTTTGAAGAATTACTAATGTAATTTACCCATCATTACAGCAGCACCTGAAATAGTTTCTCTTTGCTAAAATCCCCCAGGCCCCACCTCTTTTTTCCCAACATCTTGTTGAAACCCTGGAGATCAGTGTTGTTTTTATTGTTCTGTTTTTTTTTTTTGTTTGTTTTTTTTTTTGGTGGAATCAGGGATTGAACTCAGGCCCTTGCGCTTGCCAGGGAAGCACTTATCCCACTGAGCCATCTCCCCAGTCCCCTGTTTTTATTGTTTATGTGGCTTTGCCTTTTTCAGACTGCCATGCATTTGGCATGTGATAGAAGGCGGCTTTTGGGCTCCCAGTGTTCACCTGAAACTGATTTTTAAATGTTCTTCCATGTATTTTCATGGTAGGATGTCTTTTTTTGTTGTTGTTTTAGCTCTAGTAATACTTGTTTAGGTATACAACTGTTTGTTTAGCCACTTCCTAATGGAAAACCATCTTGCTTTCAATTCTTGGCAAATACAACAAAATTATGAACTGTTAATCTATAAAATTCATAGGCAAGATTCTACAAGGACATAAACTTTCAACACAAATAAGAAAACATCAAGGAGGAAGGTTATTGGGTTTTATGTTGAAACTATTATTTGCTTTGTTAGAGCTCTGAAGCTTTTCCAAAGTGGCTGTGTTCTGTTGCACCCCCACTGGCAAGGAACATGCCTTGCTATTTCTCCATGTCTTTTTCAGAATTTGGTACTTTCAAGAGTTTTTGTTTTGTGTTGTTTTGAAATTTTAGCTACGTCATCAGGTAGATAGTGGCATATCAATGCTTTATTGCAAGTTTTTAAAATTTCTTTCTTTATTTATTTGGTAGTGTTCCTCCTTTCTCAGCCTCCCCAGTGCTGGGGTTACAGGCATGGGCTACCATTCTAGATACCCAGCTAGTACAGCTCACTCTGAGCTTCAGGGCTGACAAAGCATGAGGTCCTGAGTTTCAAACCTGCATCTTAGCACTTGTCAGAGAGGCCTTTTTTGCTGAGACATATCCCCAACCATGATTTGCAATTTTCTAATGATATATGATATTGAATAGTTTTCCATGTATATATTTTCAAACTGTATATTTTGGTTCATGAGGTATTTTAAAATTTTTTGTGCATGTGAAGTAGCAGCCTTAATTCAGATATTTGGTCATACACACATGTAAATGTTCCAGTACATTCATTAAAAGGACAGTCTCTTATTTTTTTAATTGCCTTTGAATTTTCATTGGTTAACTAGATTGCATTTCTGTAGGTTTATGTCAAGACCACTTATTTCAGTTCCCTGAAGGTTACATTGCTCTTTCACCAAGACATGTTGCCTTGGCAATTGGTGGATTAAACTGCAATGCAGAATTGTCAGTAGTTTTTTAACTCATCTTCAGTTGAATGATTTCATTCTCTGACACTGTTGTTCTTCAGTACTATGCTGGCTATTTTGCACTATGTGTGCTTCCACATAGAGTCTAGAAATTGTTTATTGATAGCCAGAAAACAGTTTGCTGACATATTGATTGGGACTGCATTGAAGACATCCATGGGCCATTTGGGGAAGAACCGACATCTTAACGAGATTCAGCATCCTGATCTGTAAGCTTGAGTACTTCTTCATTTATTTGTGTCTTTACCTCTTTCAACCAGAACTGTGTAGTTTTCTGCATAGATGTTCATATATGTGCATATATAAATTTATATCCAATCACTTCCCCATGACTTCTATCTTTAATTTTAAATTCTACAATTTTAACAAAAATATTTTACTTTTGCATAGTAATTTTGCATTGCATTTTGTCAGTTATTTATTTAATTATGAATTTCTGGTGAATATTTTTTCCTTTTAGATATATTTTCTATTGATGATCTTGTCATACGTGAACAAAGACAGTTTTGTTTCTTAATTACTAATACCCTTTTCATTTTTCTTGTCTTAATGTACTCATGCTGATTAAACTTTCATCCAGCAAAGAATTTTCATTGATGATGGTGATGGTTCCTTTATTTTGATGAGTGACTTCTGTCTGTGCTCTCTTTCTTTGTTAAATTTTATTGCTCTTTCCAAATAATATGCTTCTGACCTCATGTGGGCTTTCTTCTATTTATGTTGTCTTTTAAAAATCCCACTGACCTCAGCTCTAATGACTATCATAGATATGTTTCAACATCTGTAGGGGATCAGTCACAGATACTTTGCAAGCACAACTCACTGTACATAAAGTGGCCTATTTCTAGTGTATGCAATTCTAATCTACACATTAAGTTATTTCTAGATTACTTAAAATGTCCAATGTAATGCAAATACTGTGTGTATAACAGTTATGCTGTATTGTTTAGAGAATAATGACAAGAAAAGTCTGTAAGTGGTTAGTACAGCTATAAATATTAAGAATATTTTTCAACTACATTTGGTTGAGACTAGAGATGTGAAAGTAAAAGCTGACTGCGTTCCTCTTTTCTATTTGATTTAGGCTTAAATTGTTCTTTTTCTAGTATCTTAAAGTGCAAAATTAGATGTTTAATTTTAGATGTTTCTTCTTTTCTATATATAAATTCAGTGCTATAAATTCTCTGAACAGCATTCTTGCTATAATCCACAGATTTTAATAAGTTGTATTTCATTTCAAAATATTTTTAGTTTTGCTCAAGACAATTTTGGCTCATGCTTTATTTAGCTGTGTGTTCTTTAATGTCAGATACTTTTGAAATTTCTGTCTATCTCTTTGATATTTATTTCTATTTCAATCTGTTATAGTCTGAGTATGTACATTTTATGATGTTATGTTTGATTTTTTTTGGCTCTTTTATGACCCAGAATTAAAGTTCATGTGAGTTTGAAAAGAATATGTCTTCTACTGTTGTGGATAAAGTGTCTTATAAATGTCAATTAGCTCAGTTTGATTGATGGTTCTGCTCGATACAAGTACATTTTCGTTCAGTGCAACTGTATACTTATTTTCTCCCAGCTACACATTTCAATTACTGATAGACAGATGATAACATTTCAAAAATTAATAGTGGGCATGGCTTCTCTGTTTTTACTTCCTTGCTGTTGTTAGTATACATGTCAAGGATTTTTCTAACTTTCTTGCAAGTGTTCTCTCTCTCTATATATATATTTGAGGCACCATGCTGTCTGAAAATTTTCCTTACTCTTTAACTATTTAGTTCTACCATTGCCTTTTTTCTTGGTTTCTGAGGAAAATTTGCTATAATTCTTATCCTTTTTTATATATAGTAGTCCTCCTGCCCCCTCCTTATCTTATCAGTTGAGGCCTCAACTGAACCTCTTTGAAGATGGTCATTCTGTGTGTGTGGATTTTTGTTTTTGTTTTTGTTTTTTTGCTTTTCCATCTGATTTGTGATTTCTGAGCTTCCTGAACCCAAAATTTTGTGTCATTTTTTCTGTGTTGGAAAATTATTTTGTATTTTCCTTTGAATATCTAGTTTGCTCTTTCTTCTGGTTGTGCAACAGTGTATTCGTGTTTTATACATCTTGAAAATATCCCCAAATTCATGAATATTCTATAGTTTTTTTTTCTTATTTCTGTTTTTATTTAAGTTTGTGAAGTTCTCATTGCTATATCTTCGAGCTTATAGCTGGTATATTTACTTGATTTAAATATCCTAGTAGTTTCCTTAAAATGATTTTTTTTCCTGCTAATTATCTCTAGAATTTCTTCTTGAGTTACATAGGATTTATGAGAGCTCTAACATATTTAAATTATACGTCTCAATTTTAAAAGGTCCATCATATCGGTACCTTTTTATGATGGCTTTTTTTATCATATTTTTTCTTTGTAACATGAACATAATCTTTGGCATATGCCAAACACACAATCATATATCTGAAAAACCTAGTAAATGAGACCTTTATTGTGAAATTTATGTAACTCTCACTAGTAAATGGAAAATCTTTCATTGTTTTGTATATGAAAGCCAGAGCTCTAATTTTTCTCCTCTATTGTTTTGCAGTTTCCTTAAAATCCCTATTCAAGTAAGCATGCCTGGGAACTCTTTCTGCTGTAGTCCATGGTTACACTTGAGTCTAACTGATACAGTGATAAAATACAAAACTGAATGGTAAGCTGTGAATCAGACTTTCCATAATCTTTTAAGTAAATCTTCTTTCTTCTTCTATTTGAGTGTCCAAACGTGTTTCTCAATTATTTGTCTCCTTGTAAGTGGGGAAAGCACAGGGCTTTCAATGGAGTTGGCTAAATACCTTCCCATTATCCTGTTAGATAAGACTTGGAAAAGATCTCCTTCATTTGAAGAGTTGCCCTTTGCTATGGAGAATCCTCTGAGCATTTCCAAAGAGTTCTCATCATGAGAACATGCCGGGCCTCTGAGGAGGAAATCGCAAGGCTACAATGAGGCCTTGCTGATGAGCATGCCCACAGGACTCCTTTTTACTCTCAAGTTAATCTATATCAGCCTGCAGCGATTAATCAAATTTCCATTTTTGAAAGGAATTTTAATTATTCCTATCAGTTCCAAACCCAGCTAGCACTGCTCCAAATAAGCTGTAAACTGATCTTGCCTATTTACCTGATTCTCCATATTGTATAAATAATCCATCTGTGGCCTCAATTTCCTGCTAATTCTAGGAAAAGTCATTGATTTCTAGATTGCTGCACATGTTTCTCATGAATATGAGAATGACTCCAAGCAATTTCTGTGTCAGAGCTTCAAAAAGTTCTAGTTGATTGTATTGTTTTAGGCAAATTGATGTACATCAAGAAATTAACTTAAAACCTGAGTATGTTGGTAGTAAAATTTCAATTTTCTAAAAATTATTTCTGGTTGTGTTCTGTTTTAATATATGAGGAGAAAAGTTTAATAGTTCAATGTTTGACCATCTGTCTTTGTTCTACAGACATGACCAAGCAGGCACTACCCAGGCACTTGTAGCTTACAAAAGTGATGGCAACAGCCCACTCCACGCCTTGCCACCGAGGTGAAAATCTACTCCTGAGCAGTGCTTCTCAGTGGAAATCTCATCATTCTTCTAATTTCTTGCTTTTGATAGTGCAGTCACTGATATACCTTTTGGGAAATTGATGCTTTCTGGTTTGAGGAATTTTTCAATGTCATTTTGATGAAAATGATTTTTGTGACTTTCTGTAGGCCATAGTACATATGGGTTGTCAGAGAAAGTTACACATAACATGTCTGTGTGAATGCTTTCAATTCTGCAAATCGCATGAAGGAACTTTTGGCTCCCAGTTCTCTTTAGCAAAGTCACCAGTGGGTCTATTTTTCGATAAAGTAACTATTATAATCAACTGCTTATAGATCTTTGCATTAACATACTGACTTTAGAATCTTGTAACCACTTTCATATAAACAAACTAAAGCACATTTGGAACTATGTGTCTTCCTTGTGGGTCTAATATGCTGAGATTCTACTGTCAAATACAGGTCATTAATGAAAAGTTAAGCAATTAGAAAGATCTTTCTTTTGTTGAACTCAGCATTCCTTTATTTTTTAAAATTTTATTTTATCAATATATATTTTCAGTATAACAATCATCTTGGGGAGTTGGCGTATATGCAGAATACAATTTATTTCTCTTTGTAACTTCTCTTCCCCTGCTTCCCTTCCTCCTTCCCTCCTGCTTTTATTAGTTCTCCTTACCCGTTCCATTTTTGTAGATGTTGTTAATCTTGCTTCATATTTATAACACATGAAGTACATATTTACTGTAGCTGAGGCTAATAGGACTTTATACAGATTTCTATCTGTTTCATGCTACCCAATTCCTCATTCCTTCCTCCTTCTCCCTTGTGCTTGCTCTCCTAAACGATTTCCCATCTGCAAGAGATTCATCTCCTTGTTGTGTTCTATCATTATTTTATTTTTCTCTTACTTTACAATTTTCCTTACTCACATGATGATAAATATGCATTTAAGTTTTCATGTCTGATTATTTTTAACTTGACATTATATTTTGTAGGAACCTCCATTTTCTTACAACTGTCTCAAACATGTCCTTTTTAGCTGAGCATTGGGATATACATATAATGGAAAAACAATTGTGTGCAGTGATGTGAAAACAGTTTTTCTTTTCTAGTATTCTTGTCCTCATACCAGACTCATGTGACTTTATGAGTCTGGTGAGGTGACATAGTGGCTTGAGAAGTTGATTGAGGACTGATAGTTCCCCATCAGACGGCTTTCTCAGGCATGTTTGCCTGGTGTCATGTCACAGAGCATAAACAGTCATTTGTAGAGACAGAGAGGTTAGTAATGGAAGAGCAATGAAATTTGTGGATTCAAAGTTATTTGAGTCATCTTAATCTTCCCATATATAAGTCTTCCATTCCATAGAAATATTGTTACATGCAGCCTCAACAATACCCACATTTTCCTTAGGAGATTTAAGAAAAATATATATTGATATCAAACAATGTGCATAATAAAATGTTGACTTTAATTCATAGCCATATGAATGTTGGGCAAATGAGATTATTAATCCTTGTTCTACAAACTGTATAAATTTTATATGAGAATGTAAGATTTGGGGGTATATCATCTTTTTTCTTTCATTTTTTTCTGCACAATTAAAGTATAAATCAATCCTATGTTCTCACATAGTTTAATTAAATAACCTTTTGTTTCCTACACGGAACTATTTTATTAAATTAATTACAGAAAATGTATTCATTTTGCCACTCTATCTGTTAGTCCTATGCAAGCCTCTGATAGCTTCTTTCCTACCAGCTCAGTGGTATTGCCTGTGGCATCCCAGAAACATTATTTTCAGGGTTAATTTTGTCTTGAGCAAATAATTGCACATGACATAGAAAAAAGGTAGAGTGAACTCGAGAGTGAACATAGGTCCATGAGCAGACTCAGGGCTGGCAAGAGGACAAATAGCCAGGCATGTGGAATTACTGTATTGCTTCTCTCCTCTACAAATAAAGGCTTTGAGATGGCCATCCCATCTGAAACTCACTTGGTCTAACGTTGAATGTATACTGTCTCATCAGAAATAAGCTTGACAAGTAATATGGATCTGCAGATCTATTTCTTCTGTGTTTTCCATCATATTAAAGTTTCTAAATCTAGGTATTGATGATCTTTTGAATTTTACTTGTATCGATTGTGATTTCACTCTTTATTCCAAACTGTGTGACTTTGAGTCTCTGCTTTCCTTTTTTGATATTACCAAACTTTTAATTACCAAAGTTGAATCAAGAAGATATAAAAATTCTAAATAACCCAATGCCATTCAATGAAATTGAAAATATAATTAAAATAATATCAACAAAGAAAAGCCCAAGTCCTGATGGATCCACTGCTGAATTGTGTAAGAAATTTAGAGAAGACCCAATGCCTTTGTTGTTCATACTCTTTAAAGAAATTGAAATGTAAGCAATATTCCCAAAGTCATTGCTGGAAGCAAATATTATCCTGCTACCAAAACCAGATCAGGCACCAATCACTAAAAATAGAAATACTTGTCAACCTCCCTAATGGACATAGATGCAAATATTCTCAATAAGATACTGACAAACAGAAGGCAACAAATTATGAAGATGATACACCATGACTCAGCTGGATTCATCCCTGGGGTGCAAGCATGCTTCAACGTATGCAAAGAATAAACGTAGTGAAGCATATTAACAGAGTCAAGGATATAAATCACATCATCATCTCAATAGATACAAAAACATTGGACAAGATCCAACTTTCATTCACGATAAAATCTCTTCAGAAAATTGGAATGAATAGTCTTTACTTCAATCTGGTAAAAGTTCTTTCTAGTAAACCAACAGAGAACACCTCACTAAAATGCCAAAACCTGATACAGCAACCATTGTTGGATTCCTATTACTTTGTTTAGTGAAATCTTCTATCATGTATAATGCTGTTTTCTTCTATTACTATTCTGTATTCTTTACAAATAATAATAAAATGTACAAACAAAAAATAAATAAAAATAAAAAAGTTAAAAAAATAAAATAAAATGCCAAAGTCTGAAAGCTTTCATTCCAAAATCAAGAACAAGACAAGGATGTCCACTACCAGCACTCCCATTTAATATAGTTCTGGAAATATTAGCCACAGTAATTGTACAAGAGAAACAAATAAAAGGAGCAAATATAGGAGATGAATTTAAACTGTCATTATTTGCAGATGATATACACTCCATAAAAGACTAAAAACTCCACCAAAAGGCTTCTTCTATATTTATTAATAAAATTAAGTCACATAGGTGGAGACAAAGTCAGTACTAAAAATCAATAGCATTCCTATACACAAGTAAAAATCTCACTGAGACAGAAATTAGGAAAACAAATTCTTTAACAGTAGTAAAAAAAAAAAAAAGAAGTTCTTAGTAATCAATCTAACAAAAGAAGTAACAGCTCTCTACACGGATAGCTACAATACTTTAAAAAAGACTATCAGTGAAGCTATCAGAAAATGGAAAGATATTCCATGCTCTTGGGTAGAAAGAAGCAAAATAGAAAATGGCCATACTCCCCAAATTTTTATAGAGTTTACTACAATTACAATAAGAACACCACTAGCATTCCTTATAGAACTACAGAACATATTCTTAAAATTTATTTGAAACATACAGAGACCTAGAATAGCAATTCTGGGTGAGAAAGGCAAGCAAGGAAAGCATTAGAACCCTGAATTGAGTCTAGCTATGTGATAAAAACAGTGTGGTACTGTCAGAAACAAAACCAAAACCAAATAAATAAATAATATGAGGATCAATAGACAGATTAGAAGATACAGAAACAACTCCAAACACACTCAGTCACCTGTCTCTGACAAAGGGGTCAAATCCCTTCATTGGAGGAAAAACAATCTCTATAACAAATAGGGATAAAAAGAATTGGCTTTCCTCATGCTGAAAACTAAAACTAGAAAACTAAACCCATATCTCTCACCTTACAATAAACTACAATCAAAGTGAGTCAAAGATCTAAATACTAACATAGAAACACTAAATCTATTGAAAGATAAAACTCTTAAAAGTGTGGGCAAAGACTTCATGAACAAAACCCTGATTATGAGATATATCATAAATGATCCACAATTGGGATCTCATCTTATTAAAAAGCTTTTGGACAGCAAGAGAAATTACTATAGAATGAAAATACAACCCACCAAGTGGGAAAAAATTAACCCATCTTTCTCAAGACAAAGTTTTATTACCTAGATCCTACAAGGAATTGAGAATTACCAGACCACTCAAATATAAAAGCCCAATCCAAAATTGAGCATCTGAGATGAATATACATTGCTTAAATAGAGAAATGGAAACAAGTAAATATATGAAAAAATGTTCAAGATCACTGGTCATTTGAGAGATGCAAATTAACACAGCCTGCTAATCTCACCACAGACAGAATGGCTACAATCAAGATATCAATCATATACAGATGCTGGGAAGGATGTGGGAAGGAAGGAGCCGTTCTCCACTGCTATTGAGAATACAGACCAGTAAAACCACTGTAGAAAACCGTGTGGAGATTCCTCAGTGAACTAGAACAAGAGGTCCCATTTGACCTGACTGTTCCTCTTTTTTTGTATCTCCCCAAAACTATTAAAAGTATTATACCATAGCAAAATATATGCGACTGTGTTCACAGCAACACAGTTTGTAATAGTTAAATCATGGGAATGACCCAAAGACCTACCAGCCGCTGAATGGAATAAAAGATTTTTTTTTTAATACAGTGAAGTAATACTCAACCAGAAAGAAGGAGATATTTATAGTTAAATGGATGGACCACGAGATCATGCTCCTGAGTGAAATAAATGAGACAAATATGTGTAAATAGTGGATTGTCTCCCCAGTGTGATAAACCGAAAGTGTAAATAAGAACCAAACTGTCTTAGATATTGTAAATTAGGAAAAAAAATGTTCAAAGAAAGGGGGACTAAGAAATAGGAGGAAGACAGGAATGAAGGGAAGTGGAGAAAGTGAGAAAAGAAGTGTTAAGTAGAAAGAAAGTTTTATAAATAAGAAGGACAAATGGGTTAAAGGAGGACAGGAAAATACAAAAAGAGGAATCAAGATATATTGTCTACAAATACAAATTAATTCCTTGTGATCAATGTGATCATTATGTACATTAAAACTGCACAAACAAACGTAATAATAAAAAATAATAAAGGCCGGCTAGATAGCTCAGCAGATTAAAGCACCTGCTTAGCCAGACACAGGGACCAGAGGTTAGATCCCCCGCTTGCCCTGCCAGCCCAGCCCCCTGGGGTTTCTTAAGACAGAGACTGATGTACTAGGTGTGGTGTCACACTCCTGTCATCCCACCCCTTGGGAGGCTGAAAACAGGAGGATCACTACAAGGCCAAACTGCATAGTGAGACCCTGTAGACCTTGTACTAAATACATAAAAAATAATAATGAATAATAATAAAATAAAAAGACTAAAGTCATATGTCATTCAAGTTCATCATGCAGGGCCGGCACTGCACGCCAGGATGGAGCCCTGGCCGCTGGACTCTGCCTAAGCAGGCACTTTAATCCGCTGAGCTATTTGGCCAGCCCAAATTAAGTGAATCCACATTTCTTAAAATTTCTTACATCTCACTTGTGTATGCTTTGCAACCTTAGTTTTTTAAAAAAAAATAATAATTTTGACTGTCTTCTTTATAGAAAACTGGAATTTGTTTAAAAAAAATAGGAAACATTTGATACATAGAAAGTATTTAGGGAAAAACTTCAGTCTCTTCCTCTAGAAAACCTGCTGAGTCCCATCAGGGAACTTGCCTCTGAAAGAAACTTCTAGTCTTCAAAATATCAAATCCCCCAAATGAAATGTGTTCACCTTTTCGACATCAAAGCCTGTGCCTCTCTTAACTCAAAAGACAGTCACAAAATTCATGGTATGCCTCAAATTCTCTGCAACCAACCCTGCTAATAATATAGGACTCAGGGATATAACTCAGTGACACAGTGCCTATCTGGCAAATGCAAGGTTCTGTTTTTGATTCCAGGTACATTCACCAACTACCTTACCACCACCAAAAATACAGAAGTTGCTGCACCAGTTTCCTATTCTCAGATGTCAGCTACACATCAATATCTTATGTGTCTCATGGCAAAGTGTGCAGCTTCTGGCTTGAAATTTTGAGATACAAAACTCATAAACATTTCCCCAGTTTTGAAAACATTATATCACAGGCTATCACAGATAAAAAGCACCAATTATGGTAAATGCTACTATTATTCAATTCTGTTGCCTTGATTTCCTCTATTTTGCTTTTTGCCAACTTCCATATTTGCTACACTTAGAGGGTAGCCTATGGCCATGCGACCTGCACTGTGGTCTCTTTGTCACTGTCTCACTCTGTCTCTGTCTCTGTTTCTCTCTCTCGCTTTTTTGTTGTATTTTTAGGGAAGGGACTGCAGGGTGTTCAGAGTCTCACTACTAGATCAGACACATAGTGATCCTCCTGTTCACAGCCTCCCAAGAGCTGGGATTGCAGGCACGTGCTACCACCAGGCTCAATTGCTACCTCAGTGTGCCTTGGGGACAGGACCAGCATAACAGGCCCTGGAATGAACGCCCCTCACCCCTGAGCTAGGGGAAGGGCTGGCTCAGCATGTGATGCTGGGGATTGAGCCACAGTCCCTGCACTTGCCTGAGTTTGCCTAAGCAGGCACTGTGGTCTGCTGAGCTATCTCACCATCCCCACTATGGTCTCTTGACTCCCCTCCTGGCTTCAGCATTCACTGTTTATTATATTACGGTGAACTCTCCTCCTTTCCTCTTTCCTTATGAAGACCGAGTGCATGAGTCCAGTGCAAATGAACAGTTACAAACAAGCAGCCAGAAAATATAATCGGGAGTTTCACTCAATGATTTTGGTCTTTATGCTATGATTTAGAGCTTGCAAGCATCTTGTTTTTTAAAATTATCTCCCTCTGGACAGGACTCCTTTTTTTGGCCTCTGGTCAGAATAAATAGTATGACAAGAGGACCCACACTGACAAAGACCCTGGCTCCAGGATGCTGGCATCAGTGTCTGCTTCTAGCCAGTGGGGCTGCCACACCTGTTGTTAAGAGATGCTCAGACAGAAAAGCAAGCAGCCACAGCAACAACCACAGCGGGAAAGCTCCAGCTACCCAGAAGAGTGCATCATTATTTCTGCTCTCTAGGGCAGGGCTACTCAGCCACACATGGTTGAAAAATATACTTGCTGGGCCACAGCTCAGCCAACATACTGGTTCATTAGGTCTGAGTTAGTTCTTGTACACCTAAAACGTATAAATGAACAATCTAGTAATTTTACCAATGACCCTGAAGCACGTCTTTCATTTAAAAGTACTTCTGCCGTGCAAGGGAAGGTATCTTGCTGTGGAGGTAAGAACAAGGGCTGATACCCACATTTGGTTAAGGACTTCTAATGAAAGACAAGGGTGAGAGTAATTTCCATTCATGCCTGAGGTGTCATCTTATAAAGAAAACTCATGTGGCAGGAGGGGGATTGTGTGAGCACAAATAATTACAGCTTTACTTCTTCAATATTTTGGCAATAGAATAGTGAAATGAGAATAAAAATAACTGAGTTCTGACTGCAATGAACAGATTGCAATAGCATTTATTATTTTTATGGAAGACATCTTTGTTGCACATGGAAGCTCCCTGGCTAAGGTTTCTATTTATAATATCTGTATGAATGATAGCTAATTAGCTATAGCATAGAAAAAGAACAATCTTTTTAATTGTATTTTTTCCAGAGGAAATTTGATTTATGGCATCTCCCTTAACAACATAGGATACATCCTTAGTATTAATTTGAGTGTAAGTAATTCCAAGCAATATATAGGAAGGAGCCCAAATTTTAATGAAACTCCCTATAAGTACTATTTCAAAATTTTATTCTTTCATAGTCTAAGTTAAACAACAGTTAAACCCCTCACAGGCTTCCCTCTAACAGTTCTTTGCAAAATACAACAGGAAACAGCCACTTTTCATTTCTACAAATTTTCTTCTTACATTCAGATGTTACTGATTTTAGGCTCCAAGTTTCTGAAGAAACTGATAGGCTCTTTACAGGAGGAAAAACTATAAGGTTGGAAAACCTGAACCACTAAGACTGTGGAAGGCACAGATCTTCACCTCTATGTATTGAGGGCAGAGTTAAGTTGATTAGTTATCTAGGTTTGATTTCAGAGGCTCCGTGTTTCTGTTGACCCATTTTGTTCAGTGCCTCACGGATGAAGGTGGTGAGGTTTTAATCTTACATACTCTATCACAGTCTCCATTAGAGATGTAATCACTCAACTGTCAAATAGATTTTGAAAAGGATTTTGGGGAAAGAATACTGAGATTTATTCTTTACTTCTCTAAAATGATCTTTTCTCAAAAATCACACTACAGGCATATATAGAAGTTTGTGCAGTACAATCTGACAGCCTTAGTTTACTAAGCTTATCCAATAAAGAATTTTTTCTCAAGAAGTTTTATCACATTACCTAATCTTAAAGCATTATTGCACCCTCTGGAAAAAAAATCACTTGTTCAGGGAAATGAAAAAGAAAATAATGTTGTTGAAGGTAAACACATATCCGAGTACTTTCAGGTTTGCAGGAGTGGTATAGCAATCATCTAAGGCTGCCAAGCCAATCTGCTATAACGTGCAATGCACACATGCATACATCTCACTGCACATAAAGTTCATAATAATCAACCCAATCTGAACAAGAGTATTCTACTTTTCCTAAGGACTGAAAAGCCTAGATTTATAATGAACTCTATAATTGAAGGATCAGACACTGTACATTAGCATTGCTGTGGATTATGAGTATGGAGACAAAGCTTAAAGATGGCAAATACTGCAAAATTTTAACTTGCAGTTTACAAAGAGAGCAAAAGTGAACTCAACCTAAGGAACAATTGCAGTAGTGTTTTATTTTTAAATTATGTATCTAGAAACACCCTCATGGTCTGAATGATCCTTAATAAATTAAAATTTGATTATTTTGTTCTGAAAGCCTGCTGTTCTTCACCCCACAGGTGAACAAAAACCTTCACACAAATAACAGAGGGTGAATGACAATGCAGCACCAATATGGGACAGGAAAGAGAGAAGGTTATTAGCAGTTGTGTAGCATGGAGAGGAAGACTTTGTACGCCGTTTGAGTTTAGGGTTTGGACTCCAAAACCAAGTGAAAGAGTTCAGGCTGTGGAAGACAAGATATGTAGTAGGAAAAAAAGTGAAGTGATTCTTGATTGCCAGTTTTACTTAACTATTTTTGCTGCCTGGCAGAGAACATAAGACCACTACTCAGGAATAAGCAGGCAAGATGCCTGGACCCTGTGATAAGAAGCGCTGTTTGTTCAAAAGATCTGACTCATGGGAGAGACAGAGGAGGACTGGCAGCTTTGTGATTTGAAAGCTTTCTGATTTTCCCAGATGTCAAGCCAGCAGTGAACATTGCATTTTAATTTCAGAAATAATAGTGCATCTTTAAATAACTTATAATGATTATATAGCTTTTTATGTGGTTCCCTTTCTGCTTAGACAAGTCCATCCCTATCGAATACTACTTAGAAGGAAATTAATTCCAAAAATTTAATTTTAAAAATTTTTGCTTATTTGTATTTTTTCATCTCAGGAACTTTATGCATGAAGTAGAGTTTAGTCCTGCTTGAAATTTACATAAAACTTCCATTGAGGTTGGTACTAATTGGTTGATATTAATATTGTCATATCAAATCTTAGTATGAAGGATATGTTTTACTGTATTTACACAATAAATTTATGAATTTCCCATAAAATGAATTAATAAAGAGAACTCACAATTTGGAGTTATTTTTCACTTCCTCTCATAGAACTATATAAGGTTTTCATCTTGAGGACCGTTAATCATGCCTTTCAAAATAATTTCATTCTGTTTTCTAGTTTAATTAACAATGTGATTTTTGTGTGTTTTAGATTCCAAATAGCAAATGCCTTTCAGAAATCACACTTTATTTTACTAAAATGAGATATAAGATTTTTAGAGTGATTTTTCCAAAATGATTTAAAAATGCAAGCAAGCTTAGTGAGAACATTTAACATCACCATGATGAGTTCACTACAAGTTTTGTATGCTACAAACACTCCAGAAGATGTTTAAGACTTGGGCAGTAATTCACGGCATTCCATTTTAGAAAGCATACCTTCACTGTGTTTTATATGTGAGTAAAATTTTAGTTCAATCTACTCAAATATACACATCATTGAACTATATAATATCAGGAAGACAGCATTATAATCTGAAGAAAATAAAAATAGCTTTTATTTGAAAGTTCATAAAAATGTCTTAGTACAATATGAATGAAACTGGCCTTATAAATGAACTTCCCAAAATAAAACATTGCCCTTGAAATTAGCAACTTGTCCATCATGTGTGGCCTTTACCCTATATTTTTAAGCTATTTTTAAATAATACAGAAGCCTGATATAAAAGCTAACCATAGCTGTAGTAGAAAATATATATGGCTTAATCCATGTCAAATGCACAGAACACAACATTCATAAATTGCTTTCAACAATAAAGATGTGCTTTAGGTTCAATGGCCTAGAAATAGCCTCGGTTTTATGTAGTTGAAAACCTGAGTTTCAGTGAGGTGAATTAGGTCAAGGTATATATTCAGACTGCTGGCCAGTTTTCTACATTTGCTCATGGAGCCAACACTATGGAAACAAGTTCTCTTGGGCATCTGTAGAAGGAAGAGGTTGCTTTTCTCTCTCAGTCAAAGGCCTTAGGCCTCGTCTTTGCTCTTACTGAACTAACGTACCCTATGTGGACACTGCTGGACAGAAGAATTTAGCTATTCATTCATGTGAATTTCAGGCTCTTTTGTGAATAGTTACTTTGGCTAAAGTCTAAGGTAGGCTCAATCAGTAGGTGGAGTGGAAGTGAGCTGTAACTCTATATTGACGTTAATAGTGCTCAGATTATAGGAGTGACATGCAAGAAGTTCCTTAGAAAATAAAAGAATGTTAATTATATTTTATAAATTATTCCAAACTATAGAACTACATATATGAATATATAAACAACTATGCATTTGATCATAGAATATAATTTGTTATCTCAATACATTGAACAAAACAAAATTATTACAGAATTATTTTTTAAATTGTCAGCATTACTTAGAACTCAATTTTTTGTTAAGAAATGTATATTTTACATGAAACATCTCCTGAGATAAAATGAGTCAAATAACTGAAAATAATGTAAAAGAATAGGAATCAACAAAAAGCAAATTAGGATGTGTACTGGGGTTAATCGCAATATAATTAGTAACAGCTACATCTTGAGAACAACCCAGGTGCTTAGCAGCACAGGAATGGATAAAAATGATGTGCTTTTTAATATAATGAGTATTACTCATTCATAAAAAAGTATAAATTCAAAAATAATCAGGTCCAAATATGGAAACATTACCTAGCTTCCCTAGTGTAAAAAGACTGAAGAGTAAATAAGATCCAAAATCAAAATACTTATGATAAATGGGGAAAAATTGATTAAGAGAAACTAATGGAAGAAAGGGATAATGAAGAAAAAGAAGAGGGGAAAATGTGCACATACAAAAGTTAGTTAAGATACTTATATAGTTAATGTTTCTTAGTTCATTGAAAATAAAAATTTGTGCTAATATTGTCTTTATAGAAAATACCCAATGTATTGGTTGTTTTCCTACTAGCCTAATTAAACTGTTTTATTATTTTTATATTTTCTCTTTAAAATAAAAATCAAGAAAATTTATCTCACTTTGTACACTCCCAGTTCCTATCACTCATCCTTTGCTTAGCCATCAGCACCACTACCATGACTAACACTGATATAGATTTTTTACTTATAAATCTTTGTATGTCCTTAATTATTATATTAGGATTGAAAATTTTCTATTACTAACTTAGGAATACATTTGTGTATTTTTTTGTCTTAGTATGTGACCATAAATATTTTGAATTAATGAAAATACCATAAATATATGAATATTATAGCCATGCTATCTTAATTGCTTTCGATTTTTATTTCTATCAATTTGATAATGTTATTTTGCAAAAGTTTACCATTTTCTGTGCTTATGAAGTTAAAAAACAAAGGCTTAAATCTCATAAAAAATCATATCTTTACAAAAGAATGTAACGGATTGGAGAAAATATTTAGGAAAGAGAATAAAAGAAGAAATCATTTGCTAAAAATTTAATAACTTTTGTTATTCCTCTGAAATATTTCACTATTAAATGGAGTATCACTGTTTTAAACCAATAGATTTTTTTGGTAATTTTATAGTTTTTATCTATATAGAAAGCTAAGGAAAAAATTTTATACCAAGCACATTATTCTATAAGCATATAAGTTTCAATAATATATTTTACAATTTACCAGTGTTTAAGATTTTACAATTAATATATGGAAATATTTTTAATGCATAAAGGAAAAATGTAAGAAAAACTAGAAATTATAGAAAGTGTTTACATTTTTTTAAATAGTGTCATTGGTTCCATTACATATTAAATGTTTTTGAACAATTATAAGCATACTGCTTTGGAACAGTAGAAAAGAGTCTGTTTACATTTTGAATATATATTCCAGTCGTGCTCTTCATTGAGTGAGAATTAATATTCAATTCATTTCATGAGTCTCAATAAAGCAGGATAGGTTTATTCTTTCAGAATCAAAAGAGGCTGACAAAATAAATAAGACACTGTTAAATTTTAAGAGCAAATTCAGTATCTATTATTACGTTGAATGGAAAGGCATTTATCTTACAAGTTCATACTGCCAAGTGAAAATGGAAAACAAGGCTTGTTGCCAAATATGGATTTGTCAGTTATGAGGAACATATCCTAAATATGTAAAGAAAAGTAATTTTAATTATCTATGTTCAGTACGAAAATTAATCTGTCCAAATTGCTTTTTTTGTTTCCCCACTTCCCACCCTTCTATCTGAATGAAGCAGGTACTCGTAATTACATGCAGTGGTGCACAGGGTCCTCCTTCCTCCCAGATAGGGAGCTTTTAATGAATTTCATTATTCTTTTTTAATTTACATACTCTTGCAGAATAAAGATTCCCAAATCATTAACTAATTTGATATGTCTGAAATACCAATTCAATTGTCGGGCCCCCTGAGATTTTCAAATACCTTGTTCAAACACCTCTTAACTTAGTTTCTTAATTAGATACACGGTGATGGATGGATTTTTATATCACAGTCTCGAAGGGACATTGAATCAGCCTAATTTTTATGACAATTTAGGAGACTTAGGTTAAAGTCATTTTCAAACATCAAGTCAGAGTTTGTGAAGAAATAGTCAAGGCCTCCGAACAAGTTTTGAAAGTGTACAGATTGAAATATGATACGCGTTAGGTCTAATGAACATACTTAAAGAACAATAAAATATTGTTCAAAAGCATTTTAAATATTCGTTATTTGGTTATAAGAAAAATTATACTTTTACGAGCTACCACCATTAAAAAGAAAAGACCTAAAATAAGTAAGAATTATATGTACTAAGCAGTCTTACCAAAATTAATGAAATATTCAAAGAATTATTTTATCTTCTGAAATGGTTAAATACATACCATTTTTATATATTATTCCTTGTTTTTGATATTTACCTTTACTTAAAATGAATACTGAATAGCATGTCCATGTTAAAAACAAGATTTAAAAAAATTTAAGTGGTTTTCTAAAAACTGCCTCTATTTTATCCTAATGTTTTATGTGTGAATATTTCACAAACATAAAATTATATAAAATATCACAATTCTAACTTATTAATCATATTTGAGAGAAAATGATGTTTAAACTCTCAAAATTTTATGTATTTTAAAAGTCTTATTTTTGTTAATAAATATGTTGTCCTTACACAGTGACAAGGAATCAATAGGCTATGTAAAGTGTATTCTCTACAAACTAATGAATAAAATGCTCTTTGAGTGTCACAATATCAGTTTTAGAGGAAGAGAGGCGATAACAGTTTTGTCAAATTTTATCCTTTTATAAAGGCCTGACAATGATTGTATTCTCCTTAATTATGTGCCACAAGAAAAGCTGAAAACATATTTCCATCATGAGGTTACTCACTAAGATGTTTAGAGGGCAGAAAGGTATTATACTCGTAGCAAAGTAATACATTTATATTTAAGAACCCAAGTAATTAAAAGCTAAAGCTTAATTCAACAGTAGTACTATCACAATTTTTATTTGGTGTACTCTAATAAACTGCTATTTTTATGTGATGCACTGTTCTTTAAGTAACTCCCACAGGAAACAGTTTATGTTAAGTGGTAGCTCAGTGACAGATTTGTAGTAGAGAAACTAGCTAATATGCAATAGCATTAAGGGACTCTGGACCGGGCACTGCAGAAGTAGCTTAGTAGAATTTGTTAGATGAAACAGGATTATAAAATGATAATAATAATAAACTCATAATAGGAAATCATGTTTTGGCTTCTTCCATTTTTACTTTAAGCAGCAATTTCAAGTTTTGAATCTTTACATATAACTTATAATTTTTTATTTCCTTTTTTTTTTTTTTGCAGGGGATTGAACTTGAGACTTCTCACTTTCCAATCAGCTACTTATGTCACTGAGCTATACCCTCACCTCCCTGAATTCTTATATATAATTTAGTAAAACTTGTTTCGTCTCTAAAATTCAGTGAATACAAAAATTGTTCCTTCGTGCCTTGAGTACTGTAATTTTAAAGTAATTTCCTAAATATGGGAAATTCACATATACTATGGATATATTATATTTACTGTACACTGAATACGTATAAATGTAGAGGTATATAGACTTCATGTTTCATATGCACAATACATTAAGATGTGTTTGTACACACACATATGTACATATATTGTGCACACATACACACACACAAATGCAAAGCTTAACACATTACATAATTGCTAGTTAATAGAACTATTCCTTCTTAATAAACACTTTATTAAGGTATTTCTATCAAAACTGGGCCTTTAGCATATTGGACATTTAGGCAACATTTAAGATTCAAATCATAAGGCAATTAGTAAACTGCATGATGAATTTTTCCAAATACAAAAAACCAAACAACAGGGCTGGCAAGATAGCTCAGCAGTCTAGAGCGCCTCTCAGGGACCGCGGTTCGAGCCCCAGCACCACATGCCATGCCAGCTCCTCCCCGCAGGGCCGGCTGAGCTCACACCCCACCCCTGCGAAAGGAGAATCCGTGATGTGTAGCGAGACACTGTAATAAATAAAGGAATTTAAAAAAAAAAAAAAACCAAAACAAAACAAACAACAGCAACAAATAATTTTAGGAAAATCTCAAGTGGTGATTTTACATTGTGCCTCGAACTTCAAGAAAATCTTTTAAAGAACCATACATTCTTACCATTATACTTAAGTAACTTGAGGCTAGTCTTTTTTAACATGAATTAATTTGAGATTTTAACACCAGAAATATTTATAGTTCACTTTTGGTTTATATTTGATTTCTGTTATATTAATGATGAATTCTTAATGTTTAAAAAATGTCAACAAAGTGATATTTTACTACTTTTATTCTCTTTAAAAAGTAAAAAATGTAAAAAATATTATATAGAAAAACAGGCCATTATCAAATATGTATTCATATTTAATGTATTTAGAAACTTGGCTTTAGAATATCTCATTCATCTCTAATTGAAACCTTTTAAATGTGAATGCACAGAATATTCAGGTTTCAGATTTCTCTCTATAATATTATCCCTTTGAATGTTGTTTATCTAAGTAGGCCATTCCAAGCAAATTTTATTCTACATTATAAGAAGTATAGTAACAGCAGTACTGGAAAAAGAGTTTATAGCAATAAATATCTATATTTAAAAATGACTTCTAGATGAAACTAATAGATAGAAAACTAGTAAATGGGATGTGATACCAATGCCCAGATCAGAAATAAATGACAAATTAATAAAGCAATCCAAAGGTCCATTGAAAAAATTTTTAAAACATTGAGATTATCAGGCTGGGATATTATAGCTCAGTGGCACAAGTGCCTACCTGGCAAGTGCAAGGTCCCAAGTTTGATCCCTAGTACCTCCAAAAGAAGAAAGAAAGAAAGAAAGAAAGAAAGAAAGAAAGAAAGAAAGAAAGAAAGAAAGAAAGAAAGAAAGAGCACTGAGTTATCAAAGTTCACTGGTTCACTTATTTTCTAAGAAAATAAGAGAGAAGACACAAATGAGAAATAAAAATAAATTACAACCAATAATACAGAATGCAAATACTCCTGAGATTATCATAATTGCATGTCACTAATTTGTATTATCTAAAGAGTGAACAAATTCTTGGGCACACGCAGCTTGCCAAGTTTGGAATATGAGAAGTATGGCCAGTCTATGCAGACCAACAGAAAACAAAGAAATTAATTCATAAATAAAAACATCTTTCATTAAAGGAATACCCAGGACTTAATGACTTTCCTGGTAAATATCGGACATTTAAAGAAGAATTAATATAAATTTTTTCAAAAATTATACAGTACTTCAATTCATTCTGTGAGAACAAAATTAACCTAATAGCAGAACCGGACAAGGATAAAACTTTAGAAGAAAACTAAAGACAATAACCCTGACAAACCTTGATGCAAAACTCATCAACAACATATTAATGAATTAAATTTACTGGCACATTAAAAAGATGATTTATCAGGGCCTGATGGTATTCTTCCCAGGGATAAGACTGTAGTAAGTTATATGCAAATGTATAAATATCAAAAATTATATTAATTGTGGGAAGAATGAAAACCAAATAATCATTTAATAGACTAAGTAAAAGCATTTGACAAAATCCAGTATTCTTCCTAATAAAATTCTCTTAGAAAACCAGGCATAGACAAAACATGACCCACGTTATAAAATTGTGCATAACCAACTACAGCTAGCATCATGCTGAAAGGAAATCAGCTAACTAACATCCTTCCTTTTAAAGTCAGGAATAGGACAAAGTTAATCACATTAATTATACTGGTTCAGGGCAACACTGAGAGTCCCAATCAAATAAAATGAATCCAAATTGGCATCAAAGAAATTTGGAGACCAAAGCAAAGGAAGACAACTGGGATATGAAGATAACCAACATTGTGGCTCCTACCTCCACGGTCAGGCAGGCCCCAGAGGATGGTAGGACCTCCCTAAAAGAATTGTACCATTCTAGAGAGACATCCAGCCTCCCAAGCAAGGAGACTGCTGGCCACTGAGAACAGGAGTCAAGTAGCTTGTACTGTATTAAAAAGAGCTTCCTTCACTACAGAAGGAAATGTCCTCTTGCTTCAGAGGAATCCACACGGCCCAGCAAAGGCTCGAAGATGACCTAACTGGGAAAAGAAACCCTAGAGGAGCTAAGAGCCACTAAACCTGGCCCCTGAGGAGCCTTACCTGATGAATTTAATAATGCGTAAGAACAAGTCAACAATAACAGATCGTATCTATATCTACGTATCCACATCTACCCATCTATGGCATCCACACATTTACTTTTATAAGAAGTTGAAGGAACTTCAGTTATATTTACAAACTTCATTTGCTTGGGGCAGTCCAGAATTCTTGCATTTGGTTAGTTGATGCACTCTGGATATCAATCCATAAAAATCTTCATTTAAAACTTGCCCTTTGCTTTATGCTCATTGTCAGGTCTTTTTTTTTTCTACTTAGTTCCCAGAAATGTAACTTATTGATGTGCCTATTAATATTGAGATGAATACCAAAGGCAATAGAATTTTTTGTTCTGGATAAATGCCTTTCAAAATGAAGGGGAAATGAAAGCTCTTTTATACAAAAGCCAATCAAAACTATTGACATAACTGTAGCATAAAAAAACATTAAAGTCCCTCAGGCAGAAAGAAAATTATGCTAAAGACATGGAAAATGTATCAGTGGTTCTCTGATTTTTTTGATATTAGAATAAATTATACATATATATATATATATATATATATATATATATATATATTTGAGGATTCCAAAGATCTTACATTTATATGCAGTCCATGAAATCAAGAGAGTCAGAGACCAATTTAATAGACGAAGCTCTTCTAAGTATATCAAAGTATATTTATGAATTAGCTGTGAAGTTCATAATATTTGTGAATACAAGATATATAATATTGTCAAGTGACCAAGGAGGAAGGATGAAAACAAAAATGTTTTAGGGTGGGCATTATAGCTCCACAGAATAAGCACTTTCCTGGCAAGCACAAGGTCCCAAGTTTAATCCCCAGTCCAAAAAAAAAAAAGTTTTAGTATGAAAATACAATTGAAGTAGTGTATTTTTTAAAGACATATTGCTATTGTGAAGAAAGCATAAATGATCTTACCTACATATATAATTTTATGTATGTCTATTAGACTTATCAATATTCTTTCCTTAAAAGTACATCTATAAGGATTATAATATTAAATGTATTCTCTTCATATAGTACCCCAACTGTCATTATAAAATTTGTTCTTGTCTGTAATAATCTTTCTTATTGTTAATTACACTGTTTTTGATAGTCTTGGAAAGCATTGTATATCAGTTTTCCTCTGGTAGCTTTAATTTAATTTTTCTTTTTTAAATGCTTCATGAAGTTGAATTATGTACTTCCTTACTATGACAATATTTCATTCGTATCCCTAGTTTTAAGCATTTATATGTAATAATAATGTTGTCATGGTTGGCTTAATAACATTTCCTATTTTGCTTTTGTTCCTAACTCTAGGTATTGCTCTTTCTCTGTTCTTATTTGACTTATTTAATAACTTTTTTTAGTATGTCCTATGACAAGCATTGTTGACTTAGTAAATATCTTTGTGTTTATGTTATGGTTCTGGAGTTTCTGAAATGAATCTTTTAATAAAACATATTTTCTAGCTTAAAATAAACAGCAATATAAAGACTAATCAAATCTATGTTATATTTAAGAACTATAAAGTTTTCAAAGTATTTTAGAGATATTATTTATACAGATCATTCCTCGTGGCACTGCATTCACTATGAGAAATCTTCACTAATGTGTCTAGATTGTTACCTACTTTAGGAAACTAGAGAAGGTATGAAGTAAATATTTTTGCAAATCTCAAATTAATTATAGTCTAGGGTCATATCACCCTGAATGTACCTGATCTCATCTGATCAAATTAATTATATTTAAATAATTTTAGTATTTACACTAATTTTAATACTTTTATAATACAGGTTTCTTTGCATATTAGTTTCACAAAGGAAGCACCTAAGACAAATTAAGGAATAAAAAACACATAATTCAATTTTTATAAGCAAGACATTAATTTTAAAAATTAAAGTGATACATATAAATTATATATATTTACTATAATGTGCAACAATTTAATACATGTATATACTGTGCAATATTAAAATCTGGGTACATTTATAAAACAATGATCTTAGTAACTAAAGATTCAAAACCTACTGTACTTTTATGCTTAGGTTTGATTAAAAATATAATTGTGAGAAATATGCTTAGAGAACAAAAGCTAATAGCAATAAACTAGGCAATTTCACAGCTCTTGTTTACTCAGATTCTACTTCAGTTATCTGAATCTTCAAATTAAGAATGTTCCCCTTCCTGGGGTTGGTCAGGTAGCTCAGTGGATTAAAGTGCCTGCTTAGATAGACATAGGGGATAGGGGTTCGATCCCCAACAGGTCCTGCCAGCCCCACCCCTGAGTGGTGCTGCAATGGCAACTGAGACTGGGTGTGGTGGTGCGTGACTGTAATCCCAGCAACTGAGAGGCTGAAAACAGAAGCATCAGTATGAGTCTGATTTGTGTAATGAGACTCTGTATTAATACATTAAAAAATAATGTACCCATCCTAGGTTGTAGAAAGGAACAGGCTAAAATGACACAATGTTGTATCAAGAGAAGGTGGGGTGATATTCCTGCTTTTATTTTTTCTTAATATCAGTTTATAATTTTGGGAAGCATATCCTGAATTCCATCATTATCAAATGAAATTATCTGATGTGGTACGTCTCTTCAGAGGTGTATTCTACACAACTATTATTTCATTCTGAGTGAAGCCTAATAAAACTATACAGCAATTTCTTACAACTTTATCATGCTAACAATAAGGTAAGAATTGCAAGCAAGGTGTAAGCTTCATTTTGCATCTGAGTTCAATTTACAGATGAAACTTCCATAGATCCATACCAAAGCTGTGCTCACATTTATATAAATGCTAGTCATTAGAACATGAAAGAGTAAACATAACTCATTCTGAATTAGACTGCAACACACTGAGGGACAGTACAGAATTAGAAAGCGAAAGGAATTCTAAACAAAGACTTTTTCTGGCATTGTTAAAGTCACTGAAATATTCTCTCTGTGGGAATTTGTAGCAGTAGCGAGCTTTCTACTAATGGAACAACAATGCATAAAAGTCATAAAAAAGGAATAAAAGATGCAAGCTACAAGAAGATGTGCATGCAGCCTGAACAACACAAAGAAAAATTGTGCTCCTAACTATGTGCTTCAATAGGTAACAGATCAATCTGTGATTTGGGGAAAAAAAAAAAGCAAATAATTCAGAATATTTCCTTTAAACGGATAAAATAGCCTCACAAAAAAGGTATGTCTTTTGCTACTATTTCCATGTGGAACAGTAGAGAAAGCATATCAAAAATAGAAGTCTATTATAGTTCATACACTAATAAGAGATACATCCCCTAGCTACCTAGGTCTTTGCATTTTTAAAAGGAAGACATTTTTGCATAAAGAAATAGGATATCCAATTTGAAGTATTAGTAAGATATATACTTTTCTTTAATTATGAAAAAACTAAAATAAAAGATGTCAAAATTAATGAAGATATACTATTTGGGCTAAACAACAAGGATGTTTTAACATAAATGGCATAACTAGTGAGCTTATTCATTCATTAGACAAAATTTATCAATTTAATGTGTGAAAGTAGATAGTTACTAGTGGCAGAGGCTGGGTTCTAATGGGTTTGAATGCACTGTTAAGAGAATCACTGGGGCCGGGTGTGGTGGCGCATGCCTGTAATCCCAGCACTCGGGAGGCTGAGGCAGGAGGGTTGTTGTGAGTTCGAGACCAGCCTGAGCTACAAAGTGAGCTTAAAGCCAGCCTGAACTGCATAGCAAGACCCTGTCTCAAAAAGACAAAAAAAAAAAAAAAAGACAAAAAAAAAAGAGAGAATCACTGGGGTGTTTATACACATAGAATTTTAATATTGCCAAAATGGGACACTAGGTAGTGTGTCAAATGTTGGAATAGCTTCTATCTTTTGTCTAACTTTTTTTCACATAAAGTTTGAGGATGTTCAGAATACATTAAAAACAAAATAAGAATTTCTGTTCATTTATGAGTTTACTCTATGTCTATCTTAAGAACAGGAGGAGTTATTGTCCACAATAATTTGCTGCAAATTTATTTCAATTACATTTATCTTGCTTTTTAATCTATATTTACAATTGGTCCAGTAATTAGCTACATATGAATACTCCTTTACTTCATATCACAGCATCAACTGAAATTCTTCTCTCCACTCTGAGATATAGTCACCTCTTCCTTCCAAACAAAGACACTACTTCTGTGTTACTTGCTTAAGCAAACTCTGACTGGCATTTACTTTTTCTTTCCCTATAGACTTTCAACAAATGAGAAAAGGGTCTTTTGAAAATGTATTTGGAAAATTTGAATAATCTAAGAAGCATTGTTGTGAATAAGCCACGTGTGTACATATTCACATAATGATGATTGCACTCATGTAAAAATATATAAATGCAAGTCAAGACATTATAAGATTTAGCAAACACTTAATAACATTAATGACTTCTCTTTCACACTTTATCAATGAAAATGATCAGATTGTATCCAGACTGAAATTGTATAAATAATATATAGTTCCTGATCATCAATTCCACTGCACTCATATAAAGCAATACACAAAATATTGTTATTTCAGTCAATAAAGTTACTAATAATCAAGAACTTGAAGCAACATAATTATTTTATGAAATTCTATCTAAATATTTTATTAAATTAGTGTTACTCATTCTCAGATGTTTACTATTGGAAAATGTTTTTCCTGGTTATTAAGGGAATATGAGCAGGTAGAAATATTATGCTTTTATACTATGGATATATTCTTTTCTGACTTCTCTTTTCCTCTCAGCAGAATTGTTTGTTAAAGTTGTATTTGAAAAGTATTTCTATTTTTACTATATTTTGATTGCTGATCAATAATTCCATGAAATAATTAAAAATTCGGAACTAGCAAAAGATTGAAATAATGGTGACTAATGAGAATCAGCAGCTTTTGTTGCAGCAATAAAGGGCTGCCATTTCAGAAATCAATCTATTTGATGTACACATGTGCAATCAGTGCTTCTTTAACCTGAAATCCTTAATGAACCTATAAGAATATTGTGATGTACACAGGCTTAATCAGTGTGAGGTGCTGCTCGGTAAACAAGCTTTCCACCTTGCATGTAGTTTTAATAACTCACCGAGGCAAAACGTTGCTTCTTCCTTGTATATTAAAATTATCTGCTGTTTTTAATTTTGTGCAGATGATTATTTGGAAACATCTCCAAAAGAATTTATCCTGCAACACAGAGTATATTCCCTTATTCACTTAGCTTTATAATGGTATACACAAAAATCATTTATGATTTTATACATGAAAAGCATACTTTAAAGATACTCCCTAGTCTATGACTCAGAACTGTACTCCTAGCATTTTGTTTTATTAATATTTTTATGTATTAAAATTTTGTTGAAAAGGTGGATAGAATGGAATAATTTTAATGCAACAAGAATTAGAACAGAAACTTTCACACAAAATGAGAAATGAATTCAAGCTAATAAAATGGAAGATTAATAATTTTGACTATAAAATCAAGTTATTAAATGAGAAGAAGCCACGAACAGCCAGTTGCTAAAGACTTTCAGTGTAAAAGCCATGCCTGATTTTTAAAGGTAGAAAAATTAATATAAACAAAGTAAGACTGTTATAATTTATTATAACATTCCTTGCCAAATTGAGTATTCTGGGACTGCCCAAATAGCTCAGTGGATTAAAGTGTCTGCTTAGACAGAGTGCAGAGGCCAGGGATCGATCCTCAGAGTGCGCTGAGAGGGCGATTAAGACTGGCCATGGTTGCACGCACCTGTAATCCCAGCTCTTGGGAGCCAGAAAGCAGAAGGATCACTATGAGTCTGATCTATGCAGGGAGACCCTATAGACACTGTACCATACACATTTAAAAAAAATATGTATTCTGAAAAGTAGTTTGTGTTTTTTCTGATATTGTACAGTTTTAATATTGGAGTGACAATAACTTTTAAAATAGGTATCAAAGTAAAATAATATTACTTATAATTTACCATTGAATGGCCCAGTTAGATCTAATTTTAAAGCCAAAGGTAAGATTTACAAAGCATTTACACGTTCTAATATGTCAAAACGCTTATCAGGAACAGCTGATTTAAAGAACTTATAATTTGGTTCAGAATATGCCTTATGAGGCAACTACTAAACACATTCTACATGATCATAGTAGGAATATATTTAGAGAGGTAGACTTTTGACCTCAAGAATTCAATAAAATGAGGTTGTTCTGTATGTTATGAGCAATTTCTTGATCTGGACTATAAGCATTGTGTTCTTGGTGATGTGAACTGACCCCTCAAGGACTCACATCAACTTTACTGTACTCAAGCAACCCTCCAGAAGGCCGCTAAGTAACACCAACAGTTCTTATCAAATAATTTCAGCAAAGAGACCAGTGCCCAGCGAAATCTGGTATAACGTCATAGCCCCCAATCTTGCTAGGTGCAGCATACGCTAATAGAATTTTAAAGTTCAACGTGTTCTTAGATGCCAGATTATAGCGTCACACCCTGCAGGAAGCTAGGGAAGTTCACAGTGCCTTTCCTTGTTTACACAGTACTATGAGAAGAATCCATGGGCACTGCATTAAGGTAATTCCTTAGTTACTTAAAAGCCCTAAGCATGAAAGGCATTCTATAGAGATGTGAATTATCACTATGAGCTAGCAGGCATGCCTGAAAAGAGAAGGCCACGTATGGATGAAAGGTCAGTACAAATCATAACACATAGAAGACACTTGCTGTCTGGTCAGACCGACATCAGGAGATGGGGTCAGCACTGTTCATCTTCCCTCTTCTGACAGAGTCATCCAAGAACCACGGACACTGTCCTTACCTAGAGAATTGCTGAAACTAAGTTTCCTTGCTCATGAATTTATTTCATTTTCAATGACACCTGAATTTAAGACTAGCATGCAGAAAAGTAGCTCTCCAACATTTGCCTGCAGAATTTCTGAACTTCTCCTTCAGAATTTCTCAATCCTGGGTTAGGATCTCAGTGGACTATAGGACAACACATTTTGAATGTTTCCTAGACAGAAAAGGGAGTTTGAATTTCAATATGGACTTGGTATTTAATTGATTATAATTTCTGAAATAGAAAACGTGATCTCTGATGTGAAAATGAAAAGGCTGTGCATATAATATTATTTACAGCAAAGCAAAAGGTCTGGTTGTCAAGCCTTACAAATTCAAATTGCATGGCTTCCATGGGGAGTCTGTGTTTCTCTCTCTGCTCAACTACTTTACACCCAAATTTACACAAAGCGAGTGTCTGAATCTCTGCATATTCTCCTAGCAACTCAACAAACTTCTGAAGCAGAACAACGCAACCAGTGACCTTGAAATGTACACTTTGCCAGGAAAAAAAAAGTCATGTTTATTTTTTCCTCTGGTAGAGACTTTGTAGGATGTAATATATTTGTTATATTAAGATCTGTATAATGTATTTTCGTGGTCAACATCACTTAAAATAAGTTTAAAATCCCTTTTTTGCAAAAATAAAAAAAGAAACTACTTTAGATTATTTAATTTATGCCGAAAACAGCAAAGGTAAGAGTTCAGCACATAATTAACTTAAAATATACCCTAGAACATTTCTGAGACATCATGCTTTAATGAGTCTCCGCAAGAAGATGAGCTTTGCAGAAATAAAACAGAATGCTGATTGCAAGGTCTTGACTCCTACCTGAGGAGGAAACCAGGAGGGTGTATCCTTGGAGGAAAGTGTAATGTCACCCCACCGAAAGGAAAACAAAATCTAGCCACTTAGTGCTTTTGGCACAACTGTTGTGTCTAAGACAGACTTGTGTGTATGAGCAGAGAAATAGCTTCTTCCTGTCATATAGATTAAGAAATGTAGCACATTTCATGCTTTAAAGAAAAAATAAAACCTGGATGACAGACCTCATGCACAAAGTGGTATTTCATGTTTAAAAATCCTGCAGATGAAGAGAATTTGGAGCTTTAGTGTAAATGCAGATTTAATGTGAGGGAACAGAGGCAATGCTTGAGCCCTTTTTATGTGTTCAGGTAGATAAGACAGTTGCGTACAGCAGCCTATCTGCATCAGTACTGTATTCTACCCACTTCCTATGGGGTAGAAAATGCTGCTACTAAGAACTTTGAAATTTTTTTTTACCATAGTATGTTTTCAAAATATGGCACTTTTTTATTTCTACATGTCATCTACATATAATCACTTATTGGAAATTCAATGGAGAAACAGGAAATAAAGACAGGCAATGAGAGTAGGAAACTTGTACTAATTGCAACTATGAACATTAATAATCCTCCATCTTTTAACTGTTCCATGATTAGCCATTTGGGGAAATTGTTTTGCCTATGACATTAGGGAATGAGGACCAAGGGAAAAGTTATGGGAATATGGCTGCGTGCATCTTACAAATATCTGAGCAGATGATTTGTCCCTATGGAAAGGGAAAAGTAACAAAAGACCAAATACAATAATTATAAAATGGGTAGGATTTTTGTTTCAGAGCTCTCTGACAGCTGGGAAATCATGTTTAAGTAAAAGAGGTGCTATTAATATTCCCTGACAAGAGTATTAATAAGCAAGGCAATAAGAAAATGATCTTTCACATACTGTTTATATTTGAGTGAGACGTTAACACCTAGGAGGAATATTAAAATTGTCATACAATTATCAGACTATACAGAGCAATGCCATAAGATAATATCAAATGTTGTCATGTTTTTTCCAGTAACAACACCAATATAATAAACTGATACAAAATATTCAGAATGTTGAACTCATAATCAAACTTTTATATAGCACTTTTCTTACTGTTATCAGGGATATTAAAATATTAAAAAAATGCATGTGGCCTCTCTCAGCTTACTAGCGAATATCAGAAAGCCAGTTAATAAATTGCTATAAATGTAATCGAATTGTACATGATTACATATAAACAATTAAATATTGACTTAAAAAAAAAAGAAATATCAAAGAAGAATTCACCAGAAAAAAGAAAATTCACAGAGAACTGAATATTTAAATTATTTTAATAGTTGAATAGAAGTTTTTCAAGAGAAAAAATATTGGGATGTTTTATTATGTTTATATTCCCTTTCTTCACGTCCTGATCCTCTTTTGGGATTACAGGCCCGCACTACCACCTCTAGTCTCCAACTCCATCTCAGCACTCCCCAAGGGTGGAGCTAGCACTGCTGAAAATCAAACCTTGGTCACTGCATCTGCCTCAGTAGGTGCTTTAATCTGCTGAGCTATCTGGCCAGCCCTTTGATACTCTTTGTGTGAGAAAAATCTCCCTCCTTTGTAGTATCTTTCACTTTGTGTTTTATGTATAATTTAAGTCTCTTCCTTCCCTTCCTCTCCTCCTCTTTGGTCTCCTCACCTCCCCTTTTCTATCTGATACAGGATCTCACTATGCAGGTAGGACTTGTAATGATCCTCCTGTTTTCAACCTCCCCAGCACTGGGGATTGCAGTCATGCACCACCATGCCTGGTCTCAGTAGCTGGCTCACCACACCCACGAGCAGGCCAGTACATCATGTAGTACTGAGGATCGAGCTCTGGTTTCTGCACTTGCCAAGCAGACATCTTAGGCTGATGAGCTATCTCACAAGCATTAAGTTTCTTATATAAAAGAAACGAGGTAACATTAAAGCTTGCATGTCTGATTTGTTGCATTTGACATTATGGCTTCAAGGTATAGCCTTTTGCCTGCAGATGACTCCTTTGTCTTTCTTTATAGCCCATTAGCACAGTGTTGCCTATAAATGCCATGTTTTCTTTCTCTCATCTGTTGATGCATACTTGGGCTGCTTCCAAGATTTAGATGCTGAGAATTGTGCTGGTATAACTTGGGTGTGCATGGATCACTGTATTATGATGCCTATAACTCTTTTGGAAAGATGACTAGAAGGGAAATTAGTTCAAATGGGATTTCTAGCTTTATTTGTTTGAGAAATTTCAATACTGAGTTCCATAAAGGCTGTGGCTTTTATTCAAAGTAGAGGGTGGGGAAATAGCTCAGTGGTCTAAGCACCTGCCTGGCAAGCTCCAAAACCCAGGTTCAATCCTCGGGACCATATGACATTCCTGCCCTGACCCTGGCACTTCAAGCTGGCCACTACAACTGAGCATCGAGACGCATGTCTGTAATCCCAGCACCAGGAAGGCTGAAAACAGGAGTTGGAGCTTCGTAGTGAGACCTTGTAGAGAAGAAGAGAAAATATTCAAAATTTTCAAGTTAAGGCATGAAAGAGTGAAGAAATGGAAATGGGTAAGCAATTGTGGTAAGAAAACACAATACACAGGTTAGGACAGGGACAAGGGAGATGGCTCAGTAGAATAAGCACTTCCCTGTCAAGTGCAAGGGTCTGAGTTTAATCCCTGGTTTCACCAAAAAAATAAAAAGTTAGGACAATTCTCATGATTAAGTGATGCTTGGCTGGGAATGAAATTCAAGCAAGCAGAAGTGTGGGTGGTTGGTTAGCAGAAGGAATGAGGGAACGCTGCAGGGAACTGAGACACAAAGGTTAGTGGAAGAAGCTGTCATGCAGGGATCTACTGAAGGGTCAGGTGATGCTGGCAGACAGGAAAGGAGTTCTCCCAGTGTTAAGGGTCTGTGCATGGAGGCTGAGGAGAGAAAGTTTGATCTACTTGCTTTTGACTCTTGGAATCTGGAAATTCTGTGCGAAGCTAGCACAGGAAGTGTATTGTCCTCTTGTAGAGAGAAGTAACATTGGATAGGCTTTCGGATAGGAATGTAGGCCATGGCCAGCTCAGGGGAGGAGGTTAGGAGAGACAGCAGCAGGAGAGCCACACATAATATGGCTTGTAAAGGTGATTAGAATGTGAAGGTGGATGGACAAAGAATGCTGTAATGTGCTTGCTGACAGAGGAGAGTGGTACCAGGATTGAATGTTTACTGACAAGCTTCAAAAGATATCTATTTATATTATACATATTATATTTCATTTATTTTTTTTTAGGAAAGGGTCTACAGGGTGTTCAGGGTCTCACTACTAGATTGGACTCATATTAATATGCCTGTTTATAGCCTCCCAAGAGCTGGGATTACAGGTGCCCGCTACCACACCCAGTCTCATTTGCTGTCTCAGTATGCCCCAGGTGTGGGACTGGCATGTCAGGCCAGGGAATCAAACCCTTGGCCCCTGCACCTTCTTGCAGGAGCTTTAATCTGCTGAGCTATTTGGGCAGCCCTTTTTGAGTCTTCATTATCAATTCAGGACATTGCATTTGTTTTAGACATGCAGTAGAATGAATTGACATATCTAAATAATTTGGAATTGTTTCAAAAACTTTAATTTTGAGTGACATAGCTTTTAGTGGGGCTGAAATAAAAGTAGTGGAAGAATGATCATTCTGTGTCAAGACAAGATATGACCAAAAGAAAAGACTGCGTGTGTGAAAGATGTAAGTGAGGAGGGAGACTTGGAAAGCTGTATACACATGGACGCACTCAACACATAGCAAATGACCAAATGAAATTCCCGCAGGGTGTACGGATCAGACAGTGTTCACCACCTGGGGCTGTTCTAACATGAAAGGGACTAAATTTCACTTCAAAAATCACATTTTGGACTCTAATATGTGTTAAATACCTTTTGTCACTGGGATTTGGTACAGAAACAGACAAATAAAATCTTAATTTTCAATGAAGCATATATTTTGGTGAAATTAAATATCTAAGATCCAAATATATCATTGTAAATTTCTTAAAATAAAAATCTCGCTTATGCAAGATGCATTATACATTGAAGCACATATACTAATTTCTATAATACTCTAGTTATATTAACTTGGTTTATCTAGATTCCAAATATCCCAGAATGATTTTTTTCCTAATCATTTTTTTTGCTGGTATTATTTTCTCACTATAAAGATATTAAAAAAATGTTGAGAGTTCACAAATTATACTGCAGCTGTGAATATTCTTAGCTCTGGGTATCATTGAAAGGAAACTACTTAATTAATTTGTAGATAAATTAAAACATCCACAGAGTATTCCCTCCCTTAACTATTTTGGGATCTGTCCTTGACCTTCACTGTTCTTGAACTGATTCTCAGTTTTCCAAAATCAGTATTTGTCTCTATAAAACCATACTTTATGAAATGGTTTAGTAAATATTTGATGATATAAAAATTGAAATATGTTTGTTTCACAAAAATAGAAAAATGACTTCAAAGTCCTATAATAATCAACCAATATTTACATTCATTACAGCAGTTTTGGTGCTCAAGTTTAAGCACACAAATTTTGGGAAATGTAATAGTAAAAATCTCAAAGCAAGCAATTTAAGACATTTTAACTCATCCTTTCAATATAAAATATTCAAGTATTTAAATCACTGACTTATTCTTTCTTAATGTGTAGATCAATTTTCTAGTTCTGAAAGTAGCATTTTTCTTTTGCTAATATTTATAGTGATTTTTGTTATTTGCAAGTTGATGCTTTGCTGGTTGTAGCACTTATCGTGCAGTTTTACCAACTGGACTGCAAATGTGTACTTACCTCCCATTGAGTGTCTGTGTGTTTTGCTTTGCCAACTAGGGACACTTCTTGGAAGTACACTTCCCTACGAATCCTCACACAGGTGAGGGTCTTCACAGGTGAGGGTCTTCACATGTTTCCTTTGAAACATTTCCCGGAATTATTGAACCTTTAGGTCAGAAAGAAGCATCTGTATTCCATTCTTGTAAATGTGGATGACTTTGTAACTGATTCAACTGGTAATAATGTAGCAGAAGAAATTCTGAGTGTGTTCTGAGTTTAAGTTATATGGGTCTGTGTAGTTACAGTATTGCTTGTGAGAATACTTACTCTAAGAAAACTTTCACTTAAGAATTTTGAGTCAAATTGATATTTCTTTTGTTTTGAAAAATCTTAATGATACTGTAATAGAAATAGTCTGGATCCATCCTTGCTGGGACTTCATGCTTGGTAGGGATGTCACCTCAGAGACTTGGCCTGTTGGATGACCCCACGGACCTCCTCAGACCTCCTCAGTGATACGGGCATCAGAAAATCTATCCAGACCAGTTGTATGTACAAAAATATGCAATCTAATAAAATAATTCATGTACAAAAATATGCAATCTAATAAAATAATTGTTGTTACCTGGCCATATAGATTAGCGGAGTAAAGCATCTGCTTAGGCATATGCAGCAATTGGAGTTCGATTCCCAGCATGCCCTCCTGAACCCGCCCTTGGGGTGAGCCGAGAGGGCACGTACCTATAATTCTATCACTTGGGAGGCTGAAAACAGGAGGACTACAAGTCCGATCTGTACAGCGAGACCCTGCAGACCCTGTACTAAATACATTAAAAAAATCATTATTATTTCAATCTGCTAAGTTTTGGAGTAGTTCCTTATATAGCAACAGCTAGCTGGAAACTCCTCTATTACCCATTTAATTAATGAGTCCTTCAGTTTTCTCACACCTTTTTATTTGGAAAAGTGATACTCGTATATCCATATCATAAAGTGTATTATCAGATGTGGATGATCGGTGACAGAATTTTAATGTGTTTCATCCTCCAAAACTCTCCATGCATTTGTATTAGTCAGTCAGTATGACTTAATTATTTACTTCTAATTCTGTAGTCAAAATTGTTGTAGAAGTACAGAGTTTTGGGGCAAAAAGTTCTGATTAGTAAGTTCTTTGAAAAGCTGATATAAGAATTTACTCATTGTGTGTGTCTGCGATTAGTTATTAAACAACATTTAAAGAATACCACCATTATTCCAAAAGCATAATATCTGCTTTAACTGGGTCTCTTTTCAAGATAAAATAATAAATTTTGCATAACTTCTGAGCCGCTTGGAGCTGATGCGGTTCTCCTAGAGTGTGTTTTAGATTTACACAGCACTGTTTCCGTGGAAACAGCGGGTAAAATGACTGGGAATGCAGTTTGTCAACTGAAAATATACTTGTGTTTGAGTTAGCATCCAGCTTCAGCATGATCGGCACAGGAGGAAGAGCTGGCGGAAAACAGAGGATGCAGTTTTGCCTTCTTGAATATGACAGCTGAACCTTCTTCCTATGGGCTACTGGAAAGGAAACTGCACTTTCGTAGTTGCTAGAATTCTCAGGGAAATAAAAATGCGATGTCTATAATTCTTGGCACATACAATTTTTATCTTTTGAATTGCTGGATCAAACCCAGAGTCTTTCTGATGGTAGGTGACTATTGTATCAGTGGGCTGTATCCCAAGTCCTGCTTTGTATTCTTTTATAAAATTATGTTAAAAAATAAATTGAAAACTATTTGTGTTTTATGAGAGCTTTCATACTTTGGAGATAATGTGGGTAGAAAACCCATAATCCAAAAATTCTATTTTATAGCTCACAATTCTACAATGGACTAATACAAATAGAGAAGAGATATTAGCACTAAAATTGTAAATGATGGTCCCCATGAATCCAGGAAATGATCATTGCCAGTGTGCCTAGTTGAAAACCTAAGCCACTCTATGTATTACGAGGTATCAGATGAGGATTATTCAGAAAATACAACATTCAAGATAATACCTTGTTTTAATAAATTGTGAGGTAAAAATAGTTGACAGAAGTCAAGGAAAATTTCTTCAGTACGCCATGGGCAGAGCCATATACAGGAGCACAATGAGTATTTGGAGCTTCTCAGGAAGGGAGAGACTTTCACGGATACTATGTGACTAAAAACTGTATTGAGTAAGAAACTACTATGAACCAAGAGGAAAAAGGAAATATTTGCGAGGGCAAGAGGACAAAAAATATTCAAATGAATGGAACCATAATGGTAAAATCAAAAGAGAATTTACCTCAGACAGTTGTAGACATAGCATCACTCTTTATTTAAACCAATTAGTAAAACATGAGTAAGAACAATACACTCCATTTATTGAAATGAATATGTCTTTGGGATAAAAGTTAAGTACAGTATTGTACTTTACCCTTATACAAGGAAATGTGCTCCTCTAACATTAAACACTAATGATTTATCAATGATTAGTCTATATCAATTTTATGCCCAATAAAGTTTATCTGAGAATAAGAATGCTTTACTATCTAGTTATGTTTAAGTCAAATATAACTATTTCCAAATGTTATATAGTAAGAAGCTAATGACATAAAATCTATGCCATCATAATTGTAAATGTCAACCTGGAACTATTAATCATTTGGCTTTACTGCATGTTGAGAGTAAAGAAATATTGCACTGGTAAAGAAGACATATTTCAAAGGCTATTGAGGCCACTTTGAGTGTAACTCCTGAATTCTGGGAGGAGAAACTGGTCCCTACTATTACATAAGGTTGCCTAAATGTCAGAGTGGTACTCATAACACTCACCAGAGCTCATACATATAAGAGCTATGAGCCAGATATTGTGACTCTCAGAGATGAGATGTTGTGTTAGAATCTAGTGCTAGATTTCAGCATAGAAATTTTCCCATGTGGAATACAATGGAAGAGAAAGACCATTAAGTTAAATCTAGACAGTTCCAATAACAACTGTATAGCCAGTCATTTGTTCTCCAGTTCACCATAACTATAGGAAAGTAAATAAGCTATCATTTTTATAAACACTAGCCTTCCTTGTTATCTTTCCAGTATAGCTTTGTGGGATTGCTGTGGTATTTTCTGCAGATTCATAAAAATGGAAATTCATAAAGACTTCTCTTTCCATTGATTGTTTTTACATCTATAGCCCCGTGTGCAAAACTAAGCTATGACTGAAAGAAATATAGATAAATACATGATAGATACTTCAAGTCACTGTTTTCAAAAATGAATGCCACTTTTTTTGTAAAACAAAGATCTTGAGCATTAATGTATTCCAAGTAAAAATCACCAGCACTTGTTACAATTGTCATCTACCAAGAATGAAAGAATACTTTATATAGTTAAGTAAGTTGTCTTTGGTGCATTTGTGACTTGAGGAATTGATCAAAATTCTTTCTTAAAGAATGTGTACACTATTTTCTCTTTTTTAATTCAGACATCTAGATTTTCTCTTTTGTCCCAATCGTGTTAGTAGCACTGAGAATGCTGTGTGTGATGGCGAAGCCTCCCTTTATCATTGTCTGACACGCACTTCTCTGGGGAAGAATGAGACTTGACACCTGGTGGAGCAGGCAGTCACGGTAGAGGCACTGTGGGGCAAGAGGCTGCTCCTCGGAATAGTTCAGCAGTCAGGGTAATGGGTGCTCCAGAATACCTGTGTCCGTGCCACACCACCATTTCTGCCACAGGCAGTACCTAGCACTGAGATCTGTTACTCACTACAGGGATGATATAGTCTTTAGTGTTGGGCAGACAGAATCAAACAAAAATGTATACATCAAATTTTCACCCAGATAAATCGTTTCCAGTCTTTCAAACAGGAGCTAACCTTCCCAAAGTATCTTTGGAATCAAGGAAGTACAGGTTCTGTTCTTTAATAAATTATTTGGATTACCAATTAAAACATACATGAGCAATTAGGTAACACTTGAGTATATAATGTGCTATATACTTGTAAGGCCCATATTCATGAACATAGCAAGAGATCAATCATCAGATTAGGTACAGAAACCCCCCTAAGCTCCTACTGGAATGCCTTTTTTGATCATTTGCCTTTCTTCTGGGTACCAACTACTGCATAGGTAGTTTTAAAAGAATAATTTGCTTTGGGTTTCTTTTGTAGGTTTGCTATAGTTCTATATTTCTCATAAACAATGCCATTTAATTTTTCCTGTTTGTATATGCAAACAGAACATAGCGTGTATATTTATAGCACCAACATTGTGTTGTTAAGATTCTTACATGCCATTACACATAAAAGTAATTTGTTCATTTTTATTGACTTTTACAAAAAATATATATCTTAATTTATGTAATCATTATATATTTGGTAACTGAGTTTAGTCATATTTCTATGTTTGCTGTTTCTTTTTTAACAAGCAAAGGCATTCAAGGTAGTAAGAGGCACTTGCTATTTTACAAAAGTGAGATACTTTTCCTAGTGCTGTGACATATATATGTTAAGCTAAAATACAGAATATAAAACATTTTATAAAACAATTTTTTCAACTTAGATAAATTCTGGTATGTGGCTGGAATTAAAACTTATAGAGATCCTGAGACTTTTCCCTCAAGATGGAAATCAGTGAAATGGTTTTTCATACAATTAGTGGATATTAGAGTTTAAGTGTAGAAACATTGTGAAACTCTTACAGTTTTTTGCTATGAATGAGGTAAAATAGGTACTGCAGTTTCACCCAAGCTTTTTAGGTTATAAGATCATAACCAATGCTAGCATGAGAAAATGGAATTTAATAGCCAAGAATATAATAAGGGCATGTTTTTGATTACCTTATGAATATCTAAAGACAAATAACCAAATTGACCTTGTTCCTTAGAAACCAGAGTACAACAGTAAAGAGAATTCTTTACTCTCTGTTTTCTGGAGAGTAGAACAGCCTGTCTCATGTTTTTGCTTCTCTGTACAGGACCCTTCAACTTCATTCCTTTCTTTGTCTTTCTTGATTTCTCCTTGAAAATCATCCTGAATTCAACCTAGTATTCCTGAACCTGTATAAGCTAGAAGCTATCTGCGTCTTCTTAAGACACCTGAGAACAGAATACTTCTTGTCATAAATTGTCCCTTAGAAATTTTATTTGCAGGAAACAATAATCTAAAAGAACAAATTAGTGTCTATTAGGAATGAGTTATTATATAGCCATAAAATTATTCATGCTGACATTTACTGTTACACAATGAGGAACTGGTCATTCTGAAGTAATACCTAGGCAGCCTGCAACACTGCTTTTACTTATTTCCTCTGATGACAGAAAAGAGATGTATCATCTGCTCACTGAACTGACTGGCATTTCTCTATCATTCATGCTTTCCTGAAAGATCTAATCTTTTTATTCTTGGTTGTGACAACATAAGGTACACTGTTCCATAGGTGTGTCTTTTTGGTAAAATCTACAACACATGTGAAATATAATTCCAAAGGGGTCTGAAATATATAGCTTGGCTATGCAGCAGAAGAATGAGGACTAAGACCCTCCCATCCTAAATCCATGTAAGTACCTTTAGAAACATTAAGCATATTTCTGAGATAAACTAAGATGGTTACAACTAATTAATGCAAAGTTCAAAAATCATTCATTTGATACATGCTGTATCTGATTCAGCAATTTTTAAACTGTTTGTGTTATCTAGACACTATAAGGAGTGCTGTACAGACACACTATTATTAAATCATGTTCATTGCCATCTAATTGCTGACAATATTATCGAAGATTATATTGCATTATTTCTTTATTTTTGTTTTTTCTCTAAAATCTGATTGCATTATTGTAGTGTATGGATGTGTGTAGGCCTCTGTTGTTGATCCAATAATAAAAACGAAGCATACTCTATGTTATATTGGGCTTGAGCATTGAAACAAGTGTAGCTGTTCTCTAAGAAAAAACAGAAATGGAAGCAAACGAGGTCTAGTTTAGCCAATGTTCAGATGCATAAAAATCCATTATGTCAGTGGCCTCAAAACAATGATTCAGAGAAGGAGAACTACTGGAGGCTGGCATGTGGGAACGTGGATACATACATTCACATACGTATGCACTTGTATTTGTGAAATGAGTTTTCATTCCCACATTTCATGTGTTTAAATTCCAGTCCTCAATACTCAGAATGTAAACATAATTGGAAACAGCGTATTTACAAATGTACTTAGTGTAGATAAGCGTTGCTTAATAAAAGTATCATAGTTCTATCACAGTTACTCATATTGATTAGTTTATTAGGATTTCAACTAGGGTACAACTTAATCATAGAATTGATAATTAATATTTATCATTTGTTAACAATTTAAAGCTTTCACATATATGTATATTTATATATGTATAGATACACACACACATATATGTCTATATTGAAAGTTATTAGAACAATATAGTTATAATAACAAGAATTATAACAAACTCACTGCCTGTTAGTCTTATTGTTCACTTGGGCAACACAAAACAGATTTACATCTTTCTTCACAACACAGATGTTAATCAAAACATCGTGTGTCCTGATCCTCACAACAAGGGCTTTTTCTCTGTATATACACTTTAGCGACAGCAGTGCAAGTTGCCTCTTGCCTCCATGTCTGTGTCTACACTTCCCATGGAAAATTGGAAATACTGGAAACCTGTATCACCTTAACTGTGTGTGAAGTGACAGCATCATGCTATGCATCAAGTAGCTGTACAAGGGCACAATTTATCTCTTGGTAAAATCCAGCCTTCTTTTCTACTGCACTTCAAATGTTCCAGCATGACAATCATCAACTCAGCTAATCTGTATTGTGGAAATACTTTGGAGGAACAAGGTAATGAAGGAATATTTAAATATGGAAAAGACTGGAAAATTTAGAAAAAGGTATGCTGTCTGAGGAGAACAGGTTGATGGGTAGTTGTGAAGAGTAACCCAAAGACAGCCTGAAAACCTTAGATACAGTTAAGGTAAAGCAAAATAATGAAGCATGCATTGGATAGTTTGAGGATACAAACTCTGTATTTACTATTTAATGATCCTTGATTCTTTTGAAAAGGTAAGTATCTTCATTTGTTATTTAACATGTGGATTCTATAAATTTTTCCCAATACATTTCATATTTATAATAATACAATCACCCTTATTTTTGAAACTGAGGACACTGTAGAAATGAAAGATTGTGTTTGTGTGTGTGTTGTTGTTGTGTGTGTGTGTGTGTGTGTGTGTGTGATAAAAAGTGATCCAACTCAAGACCTGTTCTTGCCAGGCAGGCATTTCTGCCAGTGAGCTATGTCTCCAGCTCTCACCCTTATTTTAAAGATTTGGCATATGACATTTCCATCAAAGTTTGCAATCTTCAGGTTTACTTCAGAATTTTGAAAAATTCCATCAGATAAAAACCACTAAGAGGAGACTAGAGTGGCAGTTGTATTTGTTAACTTGCTACAGCAAAGGGGTGCACTCTTATGAACCATAGACTCGACACCTTACTAAGATGGGAGAATTTGGGGGACTTGAACATGGGATTCCTAAGAAGGAAAGAAGGCTTTGCTTTGAGTATAAGGTAAACAAAGGTATGTGTGTGCATTGATTTTTACTGTGTCCCATTATTAATGTTTTAGAGTGTGTGTGTGTGTGTGTGTGTGTGTGTGTATTTAATGTATTTAATATAGGGTCTACACAGATCAAACTTGTGGCGATTCTCCTGTTCTCAGCCTCCCAAGTGCTGGGATTACAGGCATGTGCACCACGCCGTCTCTGCATGCCACGGGGAGGGACTTGGCACTGCCTGCCAGGGATTGAGTCCCTGTCCCCTATCTTGCCTAAGCAGGATGTTTTAGTGTTTGAAGAGACTATCACAGTCTGATTATCAAGACCAAGGAACTGATTTGACTTGCTCTGTTCTTGCAAAACAAACATGACATTCCTGAACAGCCATTATCTGAAACTCTGTACTTGTGTAGGAAACAAAGACAGTTTGTGTCAAAATGATCCTTGTGACCCAGATATTTTAGATTAAAATGGTAAGTTTTACTTCTCTGATATTATTTCAGATAGAAAGCTTTTGATACCTTAGATTTTAGAAGGTAAAGTTTTAATACCTTGTCTGAATGTTGATTATCAAAAGACACTTTTTTTCCTACAGATTTGCAATTTTGTTGAATAAAGTTTAAATGTATTACAATGCTATACTTGAAAGACAAAAGATTTATACAATCTGAAAAGAAAATAGAGTACTGTCATGGTATATTTAGACAAAATACATTTACTTTATTTATCTGGAAATAATTGGTATAAATTATTTTGTATGCAATAGAAATTCAAATAAGTAAATTAAAATCTCCAAAAAAGAAAGTGGGGAAATGGTGTCAAACTTTCATTCTTAGGAGACAGTTTGAACAACCTTCAAGAGATAGATTGCTTTGAAAGACTGTGTAATATTTTGCTTAATTGATTAATGAGTTTTGAAATTTTAGCTTCAGGGACTTCTGAAGATTAATTTAAAGTATAATACTGCTATTGATTAAAATAATAATTGCCCTGTTATTTAAGGGTTGCCTTTCTCCTTCAAATGAACTTGTGCTATTGCAGAAAAAAAAAAGGTGCTAGGTCATCAACATGTGAGGTAGTTAGAAAGAAATGTAACTTGACTTTATTAAAATGTATCATTTTAGCATCATTAATCTTTACTTTTCAAGGAAAAGGCAGTAATTAATGGGTGAAATTGTTACAGCTCATGAAAAGTTAAAGAATACTCAGTGTGAAGGTATAGTGTATCTTTCTTACTGTACTTGCAAACATTAATAACTTTTTGAATAAATGCAGTGTCAGCTCTGTAGACTTTGAATAAGAGCAGTTTCTTTTGCTTAATGAGGTGATGTAACCTGTTAATATCTCAGGTCACTACCCTGAGAGCTTTTGGTACTTAAGTAATTTAGAGTCGCAGAAAATGAGCAGAAGGAGAACAAATAGATCAATACCTGATTGCTGAGGCAATGATGAATCCATAGCATTTTATTTTTCAATATAAGTGATTTTAAGAAAAGACAAATTGTACTGCAAGGTTCCAGATCACTCATTGTTAAGCAGCAGAGTTCCTCGTATGATGCAAATGGAACAAAACATGAAACAAAACTGGCTTATAATAAAAGACTATGTAAGTTTAATGAGATACATGTAGGAAGTGTGTTTTGAAGTAATCTGCAAATACTGGAATATAAGAAAATAAAGACTCATTCTGGAGGTGTCCACTGAGGTATAGTTAAGGAGTTCCTGACTAACAGTGATTTTCCCAATAAGCAATAAATTAGCTAGCACCTTGGGGCTTAATGATATTATCATGCTTCAGTAAAGTTTAAATTCCATTAGCTATTTTTCCTATAAGAAGAAATTATTTTAAGTACTTCATTTAACAAAAATCCAATAATGAAATAAATTACATAAAAGTATTTCAGATTTTAATAACATGATTATTTGTGTATTTGTATCTTAGGTGATACTACTCTCAGCTACTGTATCTAATAGGACCAACATGAAATATATTAAAATTCTTGTTGCACAAAGGAGTTCAAATTTGACAAGATACAAATGTAAAGTAACAGATTTTGAATACGGAGATCAAGACTTTATTTTAAAGTGAATTCCTATTAGGGCAACCAGAGGCTAAGGGAGCCACTTGCTTACAGGAGGCAAGCAGTGGTGACGATTCACCGTTATTGGCTTCACTCTATTTCAGGACCTATACTTCAGCCAAGACACTAAGTAAAGAGAACTAGTTCTATATTGTCTAACTAGGTCTTTATTAGTAAGATAATTATTTGTTTATTAATCTAATCCATTGAAAACAATAGGAAGGAAAGACAGCCTATCAAAATTGCAATAATCTTGATTTAATTGAAACTTTGATAATTTTAGTAACTACTAAACATATTGCTCCATAGTGTAGAATTTTGTGTCCATAGACACTCTTTGTTAATTGTGCTATGTCTTATAATCCAAATTTGGGTGAGAGAAATTTGAAGCATAAGTTTACATAATTAATAAGGCTTGCACCCTGATTTAGACTGCTAATGTAGTACTACTTTCAACTCTTGGAGAAGGCAGGCCCATCCGTCACTTCTGGACCAGTTTTGATCACTAATGGTATAGAAAAATTTTTCTAGCCACCATCTACTTTATTTTCTACTTTGCATATGATTTTTAAAATTTAATACCTTTTGTTGCTTTTCATTGATAGACTTCCATTCTAGTTTATAACTTCTCTTAAAAAGCCCCCATTCTAGCAATTTTATCACATTAATTTAGTACTAGCATGGGACAGCAATTTATTCTGAATCAAAGCAACACCACCCAAATTATGATAAATTATTGAGGTGTCATCTTGATAACATAATTTAAAATGACTAAGATTGTATCTAGCCCTATCATGTAGCATTTCAGCTTTTTAAATTTACGTAAACTTACTTGATAATTATGTTCAGTGTCCACACTACTATCATTTTCCACAATCACATTTGATCTCAAATACGAATTAATGTAACAGTCTCAGCTCTAGAGTTTAGGCTTAACTTCCAAGCAACATCTGAGGCTGATCTGACAAAGATGTATCCCTGTTTCTGGTCATCATCTTAAGTCTTGGGTATATTTCCTTTCTTCATGATATAAAATGATTTTTGCATCTCTTTTTCTGCTGCTTTCCCTTCTTCATTTGGCACATTAGTGACAGTCTTCTATCCAAGATGAGTACTTAAGAACAGTTCCATTGTAATACTACTTTATTTGTTTGTTATTTATGTATTTATTTATTTATTTTGGTGGTACCAGGGATCAAACTCAGGACCTTGCGCTTGCCAGACAAGCATTTATTCCACTGAGCTATCTCCGTAGCCCCTCTGGTCCTATTTTAGAGAACATGATCAATTTCCTGTACTAGGATAGGGATCATTTGAAAATGCAGACTTCATGTGCCAAAAGCTGTTACATCCTGCAGGTGTAATTTTGAATTAGGTAGACATCATTCCAACAATTTTTTTGTGTGCAGGGTCTCTCTGTGCAGCTCAAACTCAGAGTGAGTTTTCTGTTTTCAAGCCTCCCAGCCCTGGGATTACAGGGGTGCCCCAACAGGCCTGGACTTGGTCAATGGCTTAGCACACCTGGGCCAGAGATGCCAGGGATGGAACCCCATCCCTGTGCTTACACAAGCAGGCACTTAGTCTGCTGAGCTATCTCACTAGCCCACCAGCATTTTTTGTCTTAAATACAATGTGAAGCTAAGTCACACCAATTGGATTATAGAAGACAAATAGATTCTGTAATATAATATTTCTAATACCAAATTCCTGAATGTCTTCTATACAAAACTATTCTCCAATTCTCCAAATGCCAATTGGATTTCCTACAATGCAATTCAATTCTAACACTGTCTTATTGGAATTAGTTTCAAATCCACAAGTGGAAAGTTTTATTCCCTGAATATTGTTCTCACTGTGGATGCCAAATGAAAGTCTAGGTCTCGTATAACTTTTATCAACCTACTACATGTCAAAGGAACCTTTATTCCCCTTGAGTTGCTATTTTGCAGACTGGCTCACAGAACTTGGGAAAACACTTACTTATATTAGCTGACTTGTTTTAAAGAGCACAGTAGGTTTAGTGTTTCCACAGTACCCATAAGATCAGCATTCTTCTGGTATGTCTGGGGCTCGCCAATCAAGAGCTCTATAAGTCCCATCAGTTAAGATTTCTAGAGGTGCTCTGTTACAAATACATACTTGATGGACTCACTGGCTATTGACCTGAGTCACCAACTCATTTGTCTTTTCTAGAAGCCCCGAGAAGAGGGTAAAAGCCCAACTATAATGGCATGGCTGGATAGCAAGTAATCCACTTCCCCCAAGCATCTCCTCATTCGCAAAACCTCAGGAAAAGCTGAAATAACAAAGTATTCCCCTATTACTCTTCATCATAAAATTCTTTTTTAAGAACTCTGTGCCAAGAATGAGGGAAGGAAATGAAACATATGCCTCTTATTATATCACAATACTCTGAGCATTGAGAGAATAATGGAACAACGGAGGCCACTTCAACCACCTTCATCCTGGGAAAAATGAGTGCAGCTTTCTCCATTTTCTAGTTTTATGTGTTTCTTTGCCAATTAGAAACCCAAAGAATACCAGGAGTGGTGGCTTATGCCTGTAATTCCAACACTCAAGAGGCTGAGACAGGAGGATTGTTGGAAGTCCAAGAACAGGCTGTGTTACAAATTGAGCTCAAGACCAGCCTGAACTGAAGCAAGCCTCTATCTTAAAAAGACAAAAAGAGAAAAAAAGAAACCCAAAGGCAATGTATACATTTCTATATCCATCCATTCACAATTCATATTGTATTTCTGAATATTTATTGGACTTATATTTTATGGTAGGTACTGTGTCAGGTGCTCACTTCTGTGGTGAAACCATAAATATGATCCCTAAAAAGCTAAGCAACAGTGTGACATAATTTATGTGATGAGAAAGGAAGGGTGACATAAAAATAATCTGATTATGCTGATTTCTCGCATCAACAATTTGTTTACAGTTCAGAATTTAGTAGAATTAATTTGGGAAAATACACTTGGGTCTGCTACAGAATTTCTTAAAGTTCTTTTTTTTTCTATCCCGTGCATCATAGGTTTAATTCCAAATTCTCCTATTTATTCTTTCTTATTTCCACTCCATCTAAACACATAGCCAGGTCTGTGCATTCTGTCATAGCGCTTAACTTGGTGTTTCTAACAGTGCCTGAGAACAGTGTGACCAATCTTCAAAGAGCACCAGCTATGCTAGAAAGAGGAAAGATTTCAGAAAAATTCCTTAAACATGACTCATTTGTAATGAAAACTGCATACATGCCTTTTTTCAAGTATTCCTCTCAAAATTTCCTAAATCTAAAACTTGAGATTTATAAACTGCACTGAGCAAGATGTGTGTGAAAATTTGATTTTGTGGAAACATGCTCATTTTATTGCCAAAGTGCTACAGTACTGATATCAATTATCATTTTATTTGTCGAAAAAATTTTTAAAAAGTATATTGAAACAATTTTGCAAATGGCTTCGTATCTTTAGGAGTTCTGTATATTCAAAAGGAATGTAGACATTAATGCAGTCTTAGTATATGATCCTGATGGTAGAGATGCGTAATCGTTCCCTTGGTTTTATATTTCCCCTTACATATAACAGAAATATCCCTGAAGAGTGACTTGCCAGACAATATATTTCATAGCATTAGTAATCCAGAAGTGGGTTTGTGGCACTATTTTTCATCAATGAAATATTTATGAAAGTATTATGTGTCATTTCTAGGCCAAGCTTTTTAAGAAACTGACTTCTACCCCCGGAAGTCTTCCTTTGAACAGTGAGAGTTACAGTAGACGTGGCTCTGAGTTAGCATCCTGACACCTGAGTGCCCCAGTGTAACAGGGCAGTCTGGACACACAGACCACACTCTGAACTCTGACATCAATAGGGACCACTCAGCTTCCTTTGAGATATGAGAGTGTACAGGCTACAGCAGCTAGTTTTTCTCTAACATGCTCTTGATACTCATTGTGCAGACAAATCAAAGATCTTTCAAAATAAACCTCTTATTCAAGCAAACAGACCTCAAATCTTGGACCATTTTTCTAATGTGAGAAAACTACTCCACAAGCTATGGTGTGTAAAACAGTAGCTTCTTGAGCTGGTCAGAGAGGGCAAAATAGCTTTTCAAAACTAAGTGTCACATTTCATAATTTCAAATATATATTAATAAATATGCACATATAAGTGAAAATAGATGTTTTTCTAAAGTTTTTATTTTAAAATGTAATTGGAAGACATTGTATACTTTATCCAATGTATAAACAATACATTGTCACTTTAAGCATTTAAAAAAACAGCTGGCCAGATAGCTCAACAGATTAAAATGCCTATCTAGGCATACTCAGGGGCCAGGGTTCGATCACTAGCATGCTGTGTAAGCCCCGCTGAGAAGGTGACTGAGACTTGGCACGGTGGTATGTGCCTGTAATCCCAGTGCTTAGGAGGCTGAAAACAGCAGCATCACCACAAGTCTGCTCTGTGCAGGGAGACCCTGTAGACCCTGTACGAAATACATTAAAAAATGAAAAATAAAAACCTTGAAAGATAGCTTAATATATCTCATCCTCATGTTTTTCAAACTTACTTAACAAGGCGATTTTTTTCCACTTGTAGTGTCAGTTAAAATTGTTTTCCAATACGATGTGAGAATTACATTAGAAGAGATGGCTAAAAGGACGTTTAACTTGACGTGAGATCACTATGGAATCTAACTACCAAATTTTCCTGCCTGTTGTTGCTTTTGCAATGGTTGTTAGATAGCTGGGTCAAATGTGAGGGATTAAATTTTGATTTTTATTACCACCAGTTGTGTGCCTATCAGACAAAAACAAGATGTTATTGAAGGAGAGAGATAAAAAGAAAATGAACAAATAATGTCCTCTGACCACTGTCTATTTTATAACATTTCTCCAATATTTATTAACATGCATAAGTGGTTTCTTTCTTTTGAAATTAATGGTAAAATGAACTCATCAAGAATGTTTGATTTTTTTAAAAGTGGAACTGAATGAAATTAGCAAGAAAGGAAAAGGTATGAAAAATTTGCCTTTTGTGGACACATAAGATGACAAAATGGGGGAACAGCCAAAGAAGTCAACGTTAAAGATTAACGTGCCTGCAAGCAAGTGCAGGAGCCAGGGATTTTATCCCCAGGCCTGCTGTGCTAGCCTTGCCCCCAGAGTGTGCTGAGATGGCAATTAAGACTGGGTCTGGTGGCGCAAGCCTGCAATCCTAGCACTTGGGAGGCTGTAAACTGGAGAATCACTTTGAGTCTGATATAATAGTGAGACCCTGATCACCCTGTGGACCCGTCCCTAAAAATACGGAAAAAAAAGGATGACAAAAATAGGAGTTGTCAACTAAAACCCCCATGCCTTCATAAAATCTCACAAGAGAAATTAAGGCTGCCTCCTATACTAGGACAAAGGTGAATATGGATGCTCTGAGGATCCTGTGTTTAGCAGGGGATCCCTAAGCCTTCTTTCTCCTTTCTGCCTCAATAGTGTTTTTTTTTAATCAATATCAGTGCTTGTTTCCAACTGTGTTTATTATTTGTTTTATTTGTTTTAGTTTCAGGAAGATTAAGAACATCAAAAAATGGAGTGTTTGACAATGGAAGCTCACTTTGGAATGACGAGATCATTCATTCTAGAACAGTAGTGTCTGTGCATATTCAGCCAGATACAGCCAGCGAGTTCCTGGGAGGGTTCAGCACGGATGAGCACTGCACAGGACAGCACGCTGAGAGTTGGAGCCATTAGTTCTAAGCAAGCAATCTCAGAGTGCCAGGTGCGAAAAGTGGGGATTCAGCGTATTCTGACTTCCTTTTTCACCTGCTGCCCGGAGCACTGCCAGAGTGAGAAAGAGCAGGCAAAGGACATGGAAGCAATGTTATTATATTGCAGTCATTCACAAAACCCAGAGTCAAAGCATGAACACAGACAAGAAGGAGTGGGAAAGGCACCCCTCATAATTGTAGACAAACTGCAATATTGTGCACTACATTTTATGACTACTATACTAAATTAACAAAAATAAATATATTTAATCTGCAAATATTCCATGAATTGATGCTAAGTCTCTTTGGAGTTCTTAAATTTTCATGTTGAACTTAGCCTTCTAGATATTTTTTATCCATGTCTATGGTTTTAGTTATCATTAGTATGACAATAACACTGACTTTCTGACCAGTACTGATCTATTCCAAGTTTTTAAATAATGTGTTCAACAACACCTGAATTCTTGATCTACATCCCCGGGTTCACGGAGCTTGCGAATCAGAAAACTAGGAATTAACCATGAGTCATCTCTCTTGTCCATTATTCATGCAAAATCCACCATCAGTTCTTTCTTCATGTCAACAAATAATCATTTACGATATCACCTAGATCTATCTAAAACTATCTTCTTCTAGTATTTAAGCTATTTGTGGTGCATGTAATAATTTATGGTCAATAATTTATTTTTTAATTATTATTATTTTTAATCTATATTTATTTGGTACAGGGCCTTGCAACCCAGCTCAGACTTGTAGTGATCCTCCTATGTCAGCCTCCTCAGTGCTGGGATTACAGGCATGTGTGACCACGCCAAGTTTTGGGACAGATAGGGGGCTGGAATGTTGTGCGCCACCAGAGAGCGAACCCGAGTCCTTGTGCCTGCCAGGCAGGCACTTAGACTGTCAAGCTATCTCACCAGCCCTATGGTCAATAATTTAATAAATAATATAATATGTAAATAATTTCTTAAATTTATCTTTATTTCCCTATTTGTGGTTTCAAAAAAACATATATTAAATTCTTAAAATTGGTTTTTAATGTGAACGAAAAAATGATTACACTGAAGGCTTTGCTTTCTACTATTAAAACTAATAGTATCAGATATCTGATTCTTCTTGTCTGTGCGTTTGTAAATGTTTTCATTAGGAACTCAAGAAAATTGATATTCAACTAATATTGAAGGTTCACAGTTACTTATTTTAGTCTGCCCTGGTGATGCCAAGTGAATATGTTTGTTCAATACAATAAAGCAAACAGTTTATGAAAATAATACCTTAAAATTGAAAATAAATATCTGGAACTCATGCTATAAAGACATAAACTGAATTGTTACTTTTCAGAAATAAATTTTAGCTTGTAGCTAGTATTAACTGAGTAGGAACTGTGGTTAGAATCCAAGTCTAATCTTGGCAGGCATTTCCTTTCCAGCCTGTTGCAGTTGGTGTTGCTCTTGCAGTGAAGCAGAGAAGAAAAGTGAGTCTTGCGTAGTACATATGCATTTTCACAAAGTGTACAGCACTTATCCAGGGCTGCAATGACAGGAGGAATATGCTTTTGATATTATTAGGTCATATTGCTTATCATCTACTATTTGAAAATATTATTAGCTATACAGGTCGATTCACCATCTTCTGAAAATAGAAAGATCGCTTTCAATACATTAACAATAAAAAAATCATCTTTATTTCCTGTATTCTCTGAAAGTCTCAGTCTGCTCATGGTATGACACATACAAGACTGCTGCTATGAAATAGCCCTGCGTAATGGCATATAAAATTTTCTAGTGGGAATAATGTACAACCAGAGCGCTTGCGCATCTGCTTTCTTGTGTAACTAATGAAGTAATATGGAGGGAACCAGGGTTTTCTGTTACCATTTTACTAAAACTCTCCTTCTCAATTCCAAATTCTATCTTTTATAAATTAGTGTCCATTCTTTTTCTTTCCCTAAATGACTAAGGTGAGCTGCTCCTCAAGGACAGAAACCCGAGCGAAAGCCAACTGTACCAGCCGGATGCGGCCACTGTCCTTCCTTGGGCCGTTCTGCTTGCAGCAGGAACATCTCCTTGCTTAGATTAGACTCCTGCACACTCACACTGTATTCTAATATGCTACAAATGGCTATCACAGAAAAGTTACTTCAATATTTGTGGTGCAGTCATTTGTCTTTTTTCTATCTCCTACAGCTTTTGCAGCCATTAGCTCTATTTGAATCAGTAAATCCTCTTGAAAAGACCTTATTAAGAATTCCAGGTTTATTTTATTCATTCATTCATTCATTCATTCATTCATTCATTCATTCATTCATTTATTTATTTATTTATTTATTTTGGTGGTGCTAGGTATCAAATCCAGGGCTTTGTGCATGCAAGGCAAGGGCAATACCACTGAGACACAGCTCCAGCCCCAGCAGGTTTAACACTTTATTAGCATCTCCCACCAGAAAAATATGGATCTTTCTCAACAAATCTATCAGAGTGAGAATACGGACAACGTCTAACATCACTTGTAATTGTCATTGATCTGGATAAAGAAAGATTGGCACTGAATTTAAGCATAGAGACCCTGTGTTCAGGTATTTCTCTAGCAGCATACTTATTTTTAAATTACATGAATGACAAATAAATGGCTTCACTTTGTAAACAAATTGGATTACACAGAGAAGGCGTCAGTCACTGAAATTCTCTTCCCACGTCTGCCTTTCTCACCGCTTTGTCATACTCATTCAGACCCATTCTGTACATGTCACTTAAAATGGGTGCAGTGGCCCTAAACATTACAATCCAGTATAAATGAATGCAATGAAACTGCATTCAATCAAGTTTTATTTTACATTTCATATGCTCATAGGAGATGAACTCTTTTCAAATCAATGTCTTACGATCCATCATTTTGATTTTCTGCTATATGGGAATTTTTGAATAGTCCATTTCTGGACTTCAATTCCTCTCTGAACATTCCCGATTTATCATGTACTTTTAAAATATTTGATTATTTTTATCTGTCGATGTGATTTTCACAAGGACAAGGACAGTGGAAAGAACTGCATTAGGGTCAGAGATCAAGGGGCACTTCTCCTTTAGGGCGCCATTACCATCACAAGCCATTCACAAGTCCTGTTGATGGGTTTACTAATTATTCAGTTGCACTGAGACAATTTGCCCCTGCCTGTGAGGTGAGTGCAGTCTGATTCCCGGTCCTGCAAAGCAGCCACAGGAACCAGTGACTGATTTTTATCTTTGTCCTTCCCTACATTTCATCACTAATAACAATATGTTGTTAATATGATGGCATCTAAGATCTAACATATAATCTACACAGGTTCTGCTGTCTGAATTTTCTGTATTTAGTGAAAATGAACAGTATGTGGCTCATGATGAATATTCAATAAAGCTTTTTCCTCTGTGAAAGATTTATCTCATGATTTATCACACATTAATTAATATTTTAATTTTCTGTTAGCAAATGAATGTAACTAGACATTTCCTTTAATATAATTCAAAATTTTACACACAACTGTAAAGAAATTATGCATGGAGATGAATTTGGTTTCCTTTTTTTTTTTTTTTTTTTGTCTTCTGAGACACAGTCTTACTATACAGTTCATGCTGGCCTTAAGCTCGCTTTGTAGCTGAGGCTGGTCTCAAACTCACAACAATCATGTTCACTCAGTCTCCCTAGTATTGGGATTGCAGGCATGCACCACTATATCAACCATGAGATGAATGTACTTTCCTTTGTCTTTGCCAGAGCTATTTTTATAAAGTAATTCCCAAAGCTTTTATTGAGAATAAAACAATTAAAAACAATGTTCAAGTAGATTGAGGCATTTGAGCTAAATGATAAATCCTTCACTTGAAAGAGTGAAGAGATTTGCATGTTATTTATCAAGTTAAAGATAAAATCAATAGTATTAAACAGAATTTTGGTTAAAAAATTAGGATGTACAATTAGACACATTCAAAGTGAATATTCAAGGTTTCATATGAAAAAAGCTATTCTAGCAAACATCTGAAAAGTAGTCTAAGAATCTTGCCTATGAGCAAGTTATCTGCTTATATACAGCCCTGATAAAACTGTCGTAGCTGTCTGGTGAATAACATGCAAATGAAATAAAAAGATTCACGCAAGCATATATCTTTAGTCCCTCATGCTTGCTGGACTTCATAGACCTTCTAAATACTGGGATACACACTTGGAAGTTTCTTTACTGTTATGAAAAAGAAAACACTGTCCTTTGCATTCTGAATTGCATGTTACTGTAATTATTATGGAACAGATACTAAGGCTATTAGTTCACCTTTTATAAGGATTCAGAAGGAAAATTTAGTTCCACAAAATGCTGATGATGTTCTTATCTTATCCCATTGAAGAGAAAATATAATGTGTTGTATAATATAACTTGTTACTTTTTCCTTGAAGTGGCACAGGAAAGTAACAAAATGTGTGACAGAGTTACACGTTTGCCATTACATGAAATAAATTATAAAACCTGAAGTTAAAAATATGAAAATTAAAGTTCTCTTAAACTACAATAATCAGAATTATTCCTTATTTGGACACATAAGGCTTATTTATTATTTCATTTAATATACCGTTTCTTCTGTGTACTCTGATAGTCACAAAAATTATACCTCAACACATTTGGTATAAATCCCACAGAACTTGAAATAATATTTAGTATTTTAAGTTTTGTAATACTTGTTTTATTTGTTGTACGTTATGCTTTTTTAAAAAATTCTGATTGATGAAATTAGTTCGCAGTAAAATAGCCAAGATTTATATTTCATTAATATTCTATTAGCCATTTGACTTTAACCATTATTTTCTTATTTGCTGCTGGAGATTGAAAATATTCTTTTATTTTCATAGTTTCAGCCCAACATATTTCCTTCTTGTAGATATTTTGATTTAATATGGGAAAAAAGTATTCTCCAAATGATTAGAATCCAGTCAACATAAGAATAATTAAAACAACAATTTCATAGGGAAACATGCCACTTCTGACAACATGATTATTTTTTTCCAAGTCATTTACTGTAAAGGGGAGTAAACAAAAGTTTCAGTCCATCACTGAGTTAAATAATTGAGTATATTGGTTATTTTTTCCTTTTCTATGAACAGCATAAAAAAACTTGATAAACACTAATATTTTCTGTAGATATTATAAAGGGTACAGAAAAATTTGTTTGAATGTAAGATAGCAATGATTCATCTTACATTTTAAACTGAGACAAATATAATTTGATAGGTGAAACTAATAAAATATCCAGCTTTTTTTTTTTTTTTTTTTTTTTTTTGGTGGAGTGGGGATTGAACTCAGGCCCTCGCACTTGCCAGGGGAAGCGCTTATTCCACTGAGCCATCTCCCTGGCCTCAAGATATCCAGCTTTTAAGCAGCGAAAACAAGTTTTATGAGTATGAATTATTTCCAATATTGCTTCATTTACAGCATTAATTATATATCTAACACAGAATATATATATATATATATATATATATATATATATATACACACATATATATACAAGGGTTTGTGGCAAAGATGATGTTTTGCACTAATTAGTCTCAAACCTATAAAATCTAGTCTTATTATAAAGTTATTTTTTTCCTGCTCTCTTTCCTTTTGTGGGTACCAGAATTGCACGCAGGACCTTGTACTTACCAGGCAGCACTGTGCCACTGAGCTATGTCCCCAGAAGTTATAATCAGTAATATTTCAGCAGTTCTTGAAGTCTTAATTATAGTAGATAAAAATATTCTTCTCTCAAAATTCATAGGCCAAACTTTCAGAATATGATCTTAAATTGAAATATGGTATCTTGCAGATGTAATGAGGCTAAGGTTTTAAGAGGATATGATGTTGGATTTAAAGTCTATCCTAAATTTTATGGATCCAAATAAACAACTACTGTCCTTACAGGGAAAACTACCAGAAACAATGGCTTTTCTGTAAACCAAGGGCAAGTAGGCACTTCAGAAGCTGTATGAGATCTCTGCTAGAAACTTTCCGCAGGGCCTGACAGATCCATTTGTGTATGTTCCTCTGGAGTCATGAGAGAAAATAATTTGTTCCTAACAAATTTGTATCTAATTATTATTCTAGATCTACACACCTAATTCAGAAGGTGAAAAATAGATGTTTTTTGGGGCCGGGGAGGTGACTCAGTAGAGTCATCCCTTGGCAAGCTCAAGGGCCTAAATTCAATCCCCAGTTCAAAAAACAAAAAAATGTGTATTATTCACATACTTTGCAAGAATTGGAAAATGTAGATCTCTTATAAATTTTACTAAATGCCTCCAATTAACAGGTTGCAAGTTATCTAAGTAATCTAAAACATAGACAAAGACAGATGATGCTGAGGAGAAACGGAAGACTTCTCTTTCCTTAATGTACACAAACAAAATCCAGGTGCCACATGAACTGTAAGGACAATTCAGATAGTGCTCATAAAGAATTTCTAAAGGCGTGTTGTCAAAAAATAGAACCACAGGAACTATTCACTAGATGATTTTCTAGCAACTTTCTGAGTCTTAGTAAATTGAGGGATTATGGGAAAGATTTAGGGCACAGAAAGAGATCAGAGACACTTTGCCGGGTATTATTCAGATTTAGGAGTACCTGAGCATCGCTCAGTATGGGAAGTCCAGCAGCTTTGTCTGGTTCCTTGTCTATGATGTCTGCTTAGAGAACTAAAACTGATGGATCTGCTGCGGCAAAATGAGTCAAGAATACTGGATCAGGCGGTGTGTAAAACAGAATTTCAGAGAGGGAGAAAGATGGAGAAAATGGACCAAGCCCAGAGCAATAGAGAATCTGGTACCTTAGTGAAAGCCTTGATAAAGAGGAATCTCTAGTTTTAGAACAAGCAACGTGCTCTTGTCTAAAAACAATGAAAAGCCAGAGTAGCAGACACTGACTCTTCCACTTCCACACACACCTCAACCACCAGAACAGCATCAAGGGGGACCCACGTGGCCCATGGAAATTGAACTTCTTTGTGGGGCAAGCACAAATGGAAAATATTCTGCTTAGCATACGGGAGATACTGTGGAAAACCCTCCGGCACTTCTGCCTCCAGAAGGTGATTCTCAAGGTGATTCTGAGCACAAGGTGATTCTCAGGAATATGGGACCCATGCAAAGATGATAATAAATTATATCAACAGAATTCAGAGTCAGCTCCACTGGCTAAATTGATTCGATCTCTCACATTACAGGCTTAGCATAACAGAGGTGTGGTCAGAGAGACAGATAATTAGCACTCACCTGGCTATCCACTGTTCTCTGAATGGTGTCAATAAGAAAGTGACATACTAAAAGTAAACAAAAGCAGGCAACACCCTAGTCAACAGATAGAGCAATTATGAAGATCAGCCTTAGATATGAACTGGAAATTGACAGTATTAGATACAAATTAGAAGACAGCTATGATTAATATGTTAGATCCTTTAATAGAAAGGAAAACAGTTGCAGAAATAATTTTAGTAGGCATCAAAATTATAAAAATAAAACAGGAACTATAGAAATAAAAGCACTTAGATTCAACAAAAAATATAATCAGAATGTTAGTCTTTCAAGCACATTGCAAAGAGAATTAGAAGGTAGACTTTGGACTGCCTAAGAACATTGACATTCACTAAAAACTGAGAACCACTGTTCCAGGAGATCACACATCCATCTGTGTCTATTTAGATACATAGTGCATATTGAGTAGGGACTGCTTGCTTCAGTGTTTCTTAAAGAACACTGTGTGGGATGGCTGCAAATATGTAACTTGTTTAATGGAATGTACATTCTTATGCTGCATCCATATACAGCATAGCAATTTGAATATCAAATAAAAGATAATTTCTGATTATTATTATTATTATTATTTTTTTTTTTTTTTTTTTTGCAGGACCAGGTATTGAACTCAACCCTTGTGCTTGCCAGGGAAGCGCTTATTCTACTGAGCTAATGCCCCAGCTCCTTTTATTTATTTTTTATTATTATTTTTCTATTTTGTATTTCTGATTTTTAATTAGATATATTGTTACAGATTAAGGAGTTAAGATCTTTTGATTCATTTTAGCAGGGAAAATTTCAGTAAAATCTAAGAGCTTTTGATAATCAAGTCAATGGCATAAATAAACAATAACTGAATAAAATAATCCAAATATCACAATAGTGTTAAAATGTTCATCTGTTAACCAAAAATAAGTACAAATCCTTAGCAAACAAAATATTAGGCCAAATGCATAATCACATCACTATAGAACTATGTAAAAAGAAATCAACTTAATCAGATGAAAATATATCCACTCCTTTGGAGGCTATCTAAATTTTACTTTACTTGATAGTGGCTAATTTTAGTAATTAAAAAATCTGACTCTTGGGAATTTTTTCTTATAATTGAATTAGCCAAAGATAATGAAAGTTGTTAGCTTCTTCTAAATACCTCCTGAGGTATAATCCCTAAATCAGTCTAGATTCTTTTTTTTTGTTAGATTTGCATTGCTAATTGATTTATTTTAAGCTCTTTTTTAATTTTGTGAAACATTCCCTAATTAAACTTAGATGAGTAAATATGAGTAAATACTTTATTTAATATCACCCCTCTTGTCAGTGGAAGAATAATGTAGCACTTTTTGAAGAATGCATTTGTCTATTCAGCTTTTTAAATAAATGAACTATGCAATTCTTATTTTGTTTTCTAATTTTTCTATATTTTAGGTACAGAATTATACTTTCTTATTGGTTTCCATGGCACTCTCTGCTTTCAGCATCTGGATTGCCTATAAAATTTTAATTATTTACTTATTTTTGTATTTTAAGGAAGCGTCTACAGAGTGTTCAGGGTCACACTACTAGATCAGACTCGTAGTGATTCTCCTGTTTACAGCCTCCCAACAGCAGGGATTACGGGCAAGAGCTACCACTCCCATTCTCATTTGTTGTCTCAGTGCCCCACTGGGGCAGGGTCTCCAAGGCTAGCCCTCTGGCCCCTGTGTCCCCTTGCAGGCACTTTAATCCCCTGAGCTATTTGACTGGCCCTAAAATTTTAGTCATACCACTATATCACTATTTCTGTCCAAAGGTCCATCCACTCTTATTTTCCAATCTTTTCAGGTACATCACAAAATTAAATATGCTGTCATCTCCTTTAGCTTCAGCCTCTTCCGAAGAACTGGATTCTTCCACTCTAATCAGCAAGGTAATTTGCAGGGATCAGCTGAAAATGAACAGCGAGTAGCCTGGGAGTGCACAGGGCAAGAGGGGATGCACTAAGACAGAAAGATGACTTCCTTCTGCCCAATTTTTCCACTTGATTTCTCTTGATAGTTGAAATATAAATTTTTAATGTTAAGAAAAAAGGCCCAGGAAGATGGCTCAGCAGAATAAGTGCTTGCCTGGCAAGCTCAAGGGCCTGACTTCAATCCGCGGTTCTGAAAAAACAAACAAAAAAAAGTATTAAGAAAAAAAAATCTCCAAAGTTTGAGTTATTAGCAAGAACTTTTCCATGCTATTCATTTTTATATGTAATGCTAGCTTTAAAAGCAAGAGTATTTTAACCACTTAAAACTGTTGCCCAAATAATTTACTTTTTCCCAGTTTGTTTTTTAATGAACTGCTTGTTTTCCATCACAAAGGCATGGACAATGTAAGCCAGAGCAGCACTGGGGCATGGAGACTGTGCAGGCTCAGCTCTCTCTCTGGAAGCAGCCTTACTCAGTAAGCGCGAGACTCCCCGCAAGCGCAGACCCTCCAAGTCCAGGAGCGCCCTTGGGCGGGACTGGGGCCCTTGCCTGCTATGTCTGGCAGTCACAGAGTTCTACTTTGTTTCAGCTCTGTGCTTACTAGCTGCAGAGCCAGCCTTGTTCTCCTACCGCGATCAGAAATACCAGAAAATCTGTGACGAGATCACAGTCTCATGACCGAGTTCACAGATTAGAGAGGCGCTGCTTTACCTTTCTGGGACGACAGAGCCAGCAGAAGACTGGACTTTGCATGAGTTCAGGCTTCAGAGCCCTGAAAACTGTTTATTGTATAAGAGATTTTACCTACGAATCACAAATTCAAAGATGAAATTATTAATAATGCCCTACCATTTATAGTAAACCATTTTTAATGTTGTGAAATATTTCCTAAAGATAGGAGAGTAATACGTGTTAATGCTTTATGTAATATTATCCTTCTTATTTATGGAAAAATAACTTAATCCTTTTGAAGATTACATTTGGTCCTTACTGTTTTAGATAAACAAACTGCACAATTCTTATTTTATTTTATAATTTCCATCTATTACTAAGAAGAGAATTATACAATATTAACCCAACGTGGGCATCTGTGAACCTGCAAACTTAACCTACACGGTAATATTGTTATCCAACTATTCAAATTTCTCCAGTGCATTAATAACTATTCCTCCAAATAATAAGTATAATTCTTATGGAAATCAGTAGAGTCTTAAAAAAAACAAAAACAGAAATTTCATTTGGCTGTGCTATCCTTCTAAGACTCCTCCCTAATGAATTAAAGATGATCACATTTCAATGCAAAATCCATACTTACAATTATAGTGGCCCTACTAATAACAATTGAAACTTAGAACTAGTCTGTTTATCCATTAATGGATATAGTATTTATTGATGGCAATGAAATACTACTCTTTCAGAAAAGGATAAATTTGAGTTACATATAATAAAATACATGCACTTTGAAACCATAATGCTAAGTACAACACATTGGGAACACTCAAGAAGTCTAAGGCATAAACAATTTAAAGATAGATAATAAGAAATAAGCACAAACCCTAAACTTTCAATTGGGGCAAAAGCAACCCATTCCAAAGCTGGAACGTAATAAGTACCTATTATTTTACTATTAATTTTGTTGTAATTTGTTAACAGAACAATAAGATCTAATACAATATAAAGAAAGAAGTATACCATAATCACTTTAATAAGGCCTATAATATATAATGTAATATTGCTGTTATAAGAATTTATTTATGATACAAAACTTTGATTTGTTCCACATGAAACAGAGGCATAGGGCTGGCCAGATAGCTCAACTGATTAAAGTGTCTGCTTAGACAGGCGCAGGGACCAGAGTCTGATCCCTGGCATGCTGTGCCGGCCCCACCCTGGGACACACCGAGACTATGATTGAGACTAGGTGTGGTAGCGAACACCTGTAATCCCAGTGCTTGGGAGGCTGAAACTAATAAGATATCCAGCTTTTAAGCAGCAAAAACAAGTTATATAACAACGAATTATCTCTAATACTGCTTCATCTACAGCATTAATTATGTATCTAACAAGTCATAAAAGCTATGTTATGTGATTGAATATCATTGGCTTTGAATTATGATTCTGTGTTCATTAAAACAAAACACTAAATCTGTAGCAATAACAAACACTATAAATAGTATTTAAGCAATTATTAACAATTCAAAACTTTTAAAGACAGCTAATTAAATATATATATATATATATATTTCATTTATTAGTCATCTTTTTATACTTTAAAATTATTTGTTTCTGGGGGAAGAAAAATAGAAGAGTAGCTATCAGCAACAAAATGCTGCCTCTCTGGAATTCAGAATATAGACATCTAGAAAAAAAGAACTTGGTAGCTAAACAGATCTCTAGAAGCTGTGCCTAAACTAGAAAAATGGGGTAAAATGCAGAAAAATACAGAATGAAACACTGTGTAGTTTACCTTTCCTCCTGGAAATGTACTGCTGTTTCCACAGACCCAGAAGGCTGACCTCTCCAGAGAGAAGCAACAGACTAAGAAAGCTGCACCAAAGAGAAGCCATAGTTATTTAAAATGTATAAACAGTGGTGTGAGACTTTAGTCCAAAAGTAACTAACTCTTCCCAAACAGCAAGCCACAAACACAGAAGAAATTCAGTGCGGCATCTACTATGAGAGAGTTTAATTAGAGTCCAGTTTTGGAAATTGTTAATTGTTTAAGACTGACTCACAGGACAACTTCACAGAACAACTTCACTGCAGGATTGCTAGTGCTACTTAACCACCATGAATGTTGGGAAATGGCCACTAGTGACAGTCACGGAGAATGTGCAGGCTAGCGATAAGGAAAAGTTTAACTGCATGCCAGGAAGGACACTGGGGCCCCTCCTTTTGTGGTGAGGAGTTAGTTAGGCCAGTGTGTACAGCTCACAGAAGCACTTGGGTTAGACGGACCTGTTATGAAGTCTATGAAACCATTTGAACTCTTGCTCTGCTGTCTGTATCTAGCAAGGTATCAGTGGTCTGACTGCTTTCTTTATCTACTGGCATGAGTAAGGACATACCGTGGTGTGGACAGTTGCCACAGCCTATATTATACAGACAGAGCAGCTTACTGCATCACATGGGGATTTCACAAACATACCGGAATAAGTCTATGTGGAAGGAAACGGCCATATTCCTTAAATTGGCATACAGATTTGATGCAATCTTGATTAAAATACCATGTGCATGCCTCACAAAGATAGAGAAAAATTGTCCCAAATTCATTTGGGGCCAGAAGAAACCCCAGAATATCAAAAGCTATCCTGGCAAACAAAGGAAAAGAAGGAGGTATTACAATTTCCTGACCTGAAATTATACTATTAAGCTACTGTAATGAAATCAGCACGGTACTGGCAGAGAGACAGACCTGAGGGTCAGTGGAACAGATTAGAAGGTACAGATGCAATTGAAAACACACTCAGCCATTTTATCTTTGATAAAGGGTCCAAACACATTCACTAGAAGGAAAAGAGCCTCTTTAATAAAGAGTGCTAGAAAAAAAAAAGCTTTCTCCATGCTGTAGACAAAAACAAGACCCATGTCTATCACCAAGCACTAAACTGCAGTCAGAATGGATAAAACTTCTGGATGAAAATGTAGGTAGAAAACATAAAGACATGGGGAGGCAGAGAGTTTAAAAACAAAAGTGCATGGAAAATACTTCAACGCATCAATAACTGTGATCTCATCTTTTTGAAAAGTTTCTCACTTCTATGAGGTATACAGAATACAAAGAAAAGCAATAAGCTTGGAAAAAAAATGCTAGACAACTGTCTCTCTGACAAAGGCCTTCTATTTAGCACATATAAAGAATTTAAACAACAATCAGGACCCCCAAATTCAAAAACCTAATCCAAAACTGAACATCTTAGATGAAAGTACACTTTTCAGATACAGAAATACAAATGGAAGGAAATATGTGAAAGAGTATTTAATATCATTGGTCATTTGAGAAATGCAAATTAAAAAAAAAAACACACTGAAATTCCATCTCAACCCAGAAAGAATTGCTAACTTCAAGAAGTCAGGCAGTATTTGGATGGCAATGGAATACCCATCTCTGACAAAACTAAAGAAAAAAAGGTGATATAAATGAAGGACTGTTTTGTATATGTATGTACAAAATAGTTAGGATAGATATATATCTACTTTCTCTTAATTCAATAAGAAAGACTTTTACTAATAGTGTTTGGATAGGATATCATGTCTGCATCTTTCACTATGAATAACCACTACAAAGACAACAATATGCAATGTATTAATTGACCTACCAACCTGCTTTGAAGCTGTCTCATTGCATTGTTTTCTCAATAAAATTAATAATTAAAAAAAGCAGTCAAGCAATAACAAATCTGGAGGGGCTGTGGGGAAGACAAAACCCTTCTGCACTGTTGGTAGGAGTACAGCCGGGTACAATCACTATGGAAATCAGTATGGAGATTCCTTAAAAAGCTAGGATGGGAGCTCCCATTCAAGCCAGGGTTTTTTCCTTTCCTGGGTTTTTTCCAGAAGAACTGAAACCTTATTATCACAGAGATATATGTGTGACCATGTTTATAGCAGCAAAAACTGTCCTAGGTAAATCCTGGAAACAATGCAGATGTTCATCACCTAAGTAAATGGATAAAAAAGATGTGTTTTTCACAATGGAGTATTATCAAGCTATTCTGTATTTAGGACAGAGTTTACACAGTCTCACTTCATAGACTGGACTCATAGTGATTCTCCTGTTTTCAGTTTCCCAAGCACTGGGATTACAGGCATATGCCACCATACCCAGTCTCAATCAGTGTTTTAGTGTGCCCTCGGGGCAAGGCCAACAAGATACTCCTGGGATCTTACACTTTTTGTAGGCTATTTTATCACACTTTTCTCTCTTCTGGGCCATCTTTCATTGCTTAATATTAAAATTCTGCTTCTTTTATTCTTTGTATTGCAGCCTATCTTTTTTGTATAAAAATGATTAAATTTTATTAACCTATATATTTAGTTAACTATACTATTGCTGTTGAATTATTTTTTTATTTTTCTATTATAAGTGGAGTTATAGTAGATCAGACTTGTAGTGATCTGCCTGTTTACAGCCTCCCAAGAGCTGAGAGTACAGGCACACCACTACATCTGGTCTCAATTGATATCTCAGCGCACTCCAGGGGTGGAGCCAGCACAGCAGGCCTGTGTGATACTATTGTTAATGATTTTCTAGCTATGTGCATAGAGGCATAGTTGTAGATTGCCTTTGTGTCATTACCAATGCTGTTGTCTGCCCTAGGAAACCTGGGTGTTGGGACAATTACACTCATCATCTACTATGTAATAACGGAGATGGTTGGGCCTTGGAGGCAGGTGGGGCTCTCCAGTTATCAATACCCATTGTACCCCATTGGAAAGAGGATGTAAGGAAATCTTCAAAGAGCCAAGTGTTTTTTCCCCTAAGATTGACTCTCAAATTCTCTCTCTCTCTCACACACACACACACACACACACACACAAACACACACGCACCAGAAGAAACATGAAAAGATGGGAAGAAAATGCCCTCATAACCTCCCAACTCCCTAAAAGCTAATCTAAAAGGCATCAGGGGGAAAAAAAAAGAAGTCACACAAATACTTTATGAAAAAAGTAAAAGATAATATAAAAATCATTGATATCAAATGAATAAAAAAATCAATTGAAATAAAGGTAAATATTTTTTATATGAATTTAAAAATATCGATAAGGGGATCAATGAACTCAAAGAAAACATACCAGACCTGAAATGGATTTCATAAATAAAACATTCAGTACATTTATAGAAGGTACTAATAAAAGAAGCTAGGTGAGCTGAACAAAGTGATACAAAACATGTATGAACAGTTTAGCTAATATGTAAAGTTTATGAAAAGACGAAACATTCAGGAGACTGAAATAATAGGTGCAAAACTACTCAATGTGAAAACAAAATGGTAGAGCTGTAAGATCTAACTGATGTTGGTGGCCTATTGCTAAGAGACACCTTAAAAACACCATGAAAACTTGAGAAACAGAGCCAGCAGCTGCTATGGCATGTAAAGATTAATCTAAATTTAATACAAATAGTAAACAATTAGAAGATCACATCATGGTTAAAAAAAAAAAAAAGCATATTCACTGAAATAATACCAGCAAATTTGCCAAATTTGGGAAAGGAATTTTATAGATTTACAAAGTATAGACAACCTAACTTAGCCATGACCAGAAAATAACTTCTCCATGACTCTTCCTGGCCAAATCCTAGAAGTCCAATGTAGTTACGCAGTCAAGTGTGTCTTATCTCTAAAATCTTTCCTAAGTCTATTTCTCTTATTCATTGTATTTCCACTATTCACTATTGAATCCCACTATCAATTTTTCAGAACTCTAAATTATACTCATAAGTGATCTTCAAGTGTTTTCTCCAAACAAGCAAAACTAATTTCTTACAAGGTTGTTAAACATTTAATGTAACTCTATCCTTGATTCTGATGTCAAACAATAATGAATGATCAAGATATCATAAAATGCAGTCAGAGTATGACTGCAGTCTCTCTTTTTTTAAATTTCTTTTTCTAGCATTGTGCAAATAATACTTAGGCATGCCCAGTGGTGAACTAGTTCTTAGTCACATAGATAACTTTCATGTTACAATACTGGCATTTTAGATATCATTTTGTGGAATGTTCTCAGATGAACTGCTGCCCCCCTTAAATTTGCCTCATCTTCAAAGACCCTCATCTTTTTAAAGGGTCCCCTTACAATAGCACTAGCAGATTAAGTTATTATTAAATAGAATATCTTAAGAAAGGCTCTTAGTCAATGAACTATATTTATATTTCTGTTTCTTTATTATCTTATTAACAATAGTTTTCATCGTGTTAGTCAAGTGTCTCATATTATTATCACCTTCTTCATAAACTGTGAAAAACCAGGAAAACTCATTCATCTTGGCTTTATTCTTATATACTAGAATGGTGTTTGCCAGATACTTTGGGCTCAAAACTGTTTCTTTTCTTAAAACAAAATGAATAGCAGAAAACATATGAACATTGACTAAATAAACACATAGTAGAACAACTATTCATATGTTATTAAACTTTACATCCATTACTGGATAACTGTGATATATTACTTGAATGCTTTTTACACAGCTACTAATGTTGGACATATTTATGCATGCTAAGCATCTGTTCTAGTAGTAAAGTTGAGTTCTGTATTAGTTTTAATAGTATAATTAGTAATATTCTGAACTACTATATTGCATTATTCATATCCTTATCATTTTCAGTTTATGTTCCATACTCATTATTCATTTATTCTGTCATAATCACATCAATATTAAAAGCAGATTATTTTTTAAACATGATATATATTCTTGCTTAAAATATGATGAATGTCCTGTCAAATATTAAATGAATCACACTATAACTGAGTGGGAAAAATAATAATTATGGCATTAGGGAAGTTAGAATTGCTATTTAGGCTTTACTATAGTTTTCTTTTTAAATCTTTTATTTATTTATTTGGTACAAGGTCTCATTACACAGCTTGGAATCATGGTGGTCCTCATGTCCAAGCTTCCCCAGAACTGGGATTATAGGCATGACCACCACTTCCGGTTTCAGTGGCTGGCATGGTGGCTGAGCATGCAGTACTGGGGATCGAACCCGGGTCCTTGAATTTGCCAGGCAGGTGCTCAAACCATTGACCTATGTCCCCTGCCTATGTTCATTCATTTATGTGTGTTGTTTGAGAAGACTTTATCCTATTTATTATTGGAAATCAATACTTGGCATATTTCTATGTAAGAAAATATAGTTAATATTTATATAACGAATACTTTATATTATTTATTGCTGATGCTACATTTACTTTTATATTTGTGAGCTTTCATTGAAATTTTCTAGCAATATCTGAGATTACTCAGCTTCAAAAGGAAATTCTCTAACTGGAGGTGGGGTATATTTGTACATATGCTCATTCACACTAGCAGAACAATTCCTGTTCTCATGTCTGAAAGGTTTCTGTCTGCTTCCAGGGATCTGAGCAGGTAGACAAATGCTTTCAATTCTAAATCATGAATACATATTATATCATGTTTCTTTCCAGAATACAGTGTAGTGTGCCAGTATTTCCTCCTTGTCAAATATGTCAACTATGGAACTTTATCTCATAATTGATATGTACTTCAAATTTTCTGACTTGCCTGTAGCTATTGATTGAGACATAAATTCAATCAGATTGAAAAAAAAATCACAGTGAAACAGCACTGTAAAAATTAATTTTCTTTTCCTGCCATTACCATTTTTATTTTTTTTAACTGTTGAGGTTTAACTGTATTTGAATGTACAATGTAATAGATGTTTTCATGAGTTGAGGTAGCAAAATCTATTATATATATGTCTGTCCAGAGACTCCTAATGTCCTCACATTCATAGTTTTCAAATGTTACATTAAAGGATGTCTATTATATCAATTGTGCACAAAATGAATTCATTTAACAGAAAGGAATATTTGTCAGGATAACAAAAATAAGTCTTCAACAATTATACTTAGGAATCTTTTTTATGCCTTCTTAGGTATGTCTATGAAAATATAGTGAAATGCTTCTAAAAGATAAACTAATTCACATTTTGCCAATTATATTTTAGTCCAATCCCATAATTTCATTTATGAAATTTGCTTCCATCATAGATTTTTGTGCAACTTCACTGAAAGAAAATGTGGTCCTTAACATTTGTAGGTACATATTAAGATTTACAGAATCTAGTAAAATTATGTTTAAAATTAATCTCAACTTTTCCATGTCATAAAGATGATCATTCTGCATGAGATTATATTTAGCATACAAGAGCAATAACATTATTTTAGTTTTTCCCATTTCCTATTTTAATAGATTTTTAAATTTTCATATTCTTTTATTCCTCACTACGTTTTATATTACTACAAACATTCTTAAGACAATTTCTGATTCTACCAATTCTGAACTGACAGTGGGAAAACAAAACTTCTGAAAATTTTCTGGAATTTTTGTCAGTGTATATACTATGGACATGGCTCTATAGAGCCATAGGGACAGTGGCCAGTGAGGAGGGGCTTCGGATTCAGAGATGACGTCCTCTTTGCTGTGATCAGAGGAATGAACAAGGCCACTCCTTCAGGACACTGTTAGGGCTCCTCGCTAAGTCCCCGCCCCAATACCGTCATGTTGCTGATTTGGTTTCTAAAGAACACATCCTGAACACATTCTGCATAAATGTTCTTCTCCCCAGCTATCAGTTCAAAAATATGTACTGCAGGACATTTAAGTTAATTAAGAAGGAGATTAAAAATAAAAACCCACACTTATGGCACTCTTTTCTTTAATTGGTATTTTTTCTTGTTCACTTAATATAGACCAAAAGCTGCACACACAGTCCCCAGTTTTTGTCACATATCTTCCTCACTTTAATCTTAGCTTTTATATTTTTGTCCATTCAAACGTAATTTCTCTGCCATGAAATACAACCACTGGCCCTCTTAGTTTGCTGTGTCTTAGACGAATGATCTCTGAGTGTTCTGTTTCTCGCACTGCCCTCCCTCCCTCTGAGGTCCACATTACGAGGTGTCCTGGTAAATGTTTCACAGTTCATCAGGCCACAATTAATAATCAGTAATCAGTAATATTTAATAATCAGGAATAATTAATCCGTAATCTCAGCCCTTTTTCTTTTTTGAGACATGGTCCCATCACATAGTGCAGGCTGGCCTCAAATTCACAGCAATTTCCCTGCCTCAGCCTCCCAGGTCCTGCAATTACAGATATGTGCTGCTCTACGCAATACATTTAACATTGTTTAGAGTATGTGGTACATGCCATTTCCTACTTTGAACAAGTGGTTTGTGATCAGTTTCCTAACTCATATACTGTGTTTATAATATTCTTTTGAATTGTGCAATGTATGTCCATTACTAAATCATGATGAACACAAGAGGAAATTATGGAGTGCTTTTACAGGTTGAACAGTTGGCAACTTATTCACTGCTAAATAGAGAACTGTGTGTGTGTGTGTGTGTGTGTGAGTGTGTGTTTGCGTGAGCACCTATCCATACACACAAAACTCTCTTTCCTGTCACACTTGTGGAAGGTTACCCTTGACTTGGGGAATAACAGAGGGGAAAGATTCTCTTAGCCACTTTCTCATCTCTGGGACATGATATTCAAGCACCACAACTTGAAGACAAAGAGGTACCTTCTGGTTCCCAGGTTTCGGAAGTTTCAGTCCATAATTGGTGAACTCTATCTTGAAGCAGCCTGGTGGAAGAGTCTGGGAAGCAGAGAGCTTCCACGTGGTGGCCACTGGGAAACAGAGAAAGAAGGGAGTGCTGAGAGAGGGAGACACACACCTCAAAGTTAAGCTGCGGTCACCAGCCTCTACTGACCAGGCCCTGTTGCCTAACAGATCAGCTGTGGTGACTCCATAATTCCATTACCCTCTGTAAGTCCCATCCGTGACTGAATACTGGGATACTCTCAATCTAAGTTTATAACAGTAACCAGTGAGAACATACAGAGGATTTGAAGAAATGTCTGTAACATTAAAAATTACCACAAGTCGTGGGTGAGGCTGTGAAGAGGAGACCCTGAGGACTGGCTCAGCAACATAGGTGCCTGCCTGGCAAGAGCAAGGTCCTGAATTCAGTCTCCATTACAGAGAGAGAGACAGAGACAGAAAGAGACAGAGAGAGACAGAGACAGAGGACAGAGAGACAGAAAGAGGCAGAGACAGAGGACAGAGAGAGCTAGAGCAAGGGAGCTAGGGAGGAAAGAAGAGAGGGAGGAATGGAGGCAGAGAGAGAGAGAGAGAGAGAGAGAGAGAGAGAGAGAGAGAGAACCTGACTGCCTGATTAGAGGGCTTCAGGGCAGCTTTTGAGGGCAGGAGAGACTACTTCTGGGCCAGGTACACAGATTAATCTCCTACAGAAGGCTGACACGTAACTTCACATGAGCTGTAAACCTGAGCTCCCTTGTGAGGCAGACACATCACAGATCTCTCCTTTTTCTTTAAGGAGCTGATGTTGCACTTAATGATTCCAGCCCTTATAGCTCAAACAGCACAAGTAATTTTCACCTTTGAAATTGTGTTTTTACAATTTCATGGCATGATGAAAGCTCAAACTTTTGTATTTTAAGACAATAGCCCTTTATTTCTGTTAAACTGCATATACAATAATTGTTCCCTAGGCAACCAACTTCTGCTTATCATTATAATTCTCCATTAACATAGACAGTGAAAAGACATTTGATTGTGAAGATCTAATTATAATAATAAATAAAATAATTTATACAAAAAATTACCAGAAGTCAAAATAACAACAGCTTTTTGACATTGGGACCATGTATGTTCTCTCTGTCATTTGGACATCTGAAGTGGCTGTTTTCTCATCTTTGGGGAATATTGACAAATATTTCTTTTACATGCTACAGAACTAAAAATGGTCCAGAATCCGAAACACATATTCAGCATTTCAAAATGAGCTATTCTCAACTTATTATTTTAATTACCCCAAGTATCAAAAGTAATAAATTATAAATGAAAAATACAGAACTAAAAACAAAGCTGTGAAGAATGAATTAACATTAAATTAACATCATTAACACTAGACTGTTTGTTATCTGCTGTTAGGAACCATTAGAAACACTAAAGTTACAGTAGTAAGAAACTGAAGTAATGGTAAGACTTGTAACAATTTTTTTCTCTTATAAAGTATTTTATACTAAAAAATAATCATCAAGTTTTCTAGATAAATTTCATTTTATTTTATATATTTATTTATTTTAAACCTTGAAAACTTTTTCCTTAGGGGGTGGAGAGATGGCTCAGTAGAATAAGCATTTTCCTGACAAGTGCAAGGGCCTGAATTCAATCCCTGATTCTGAGAAAAACAAAAAAAATTTCCCTGTCTTTTTCAAAAATGCATCTTAAAGAGAGTATAAAAATAATAGACAACACATTAGAAATGATACACAGTTAAAAGGAAACAAACAAAGACAAGGCAAAAGGTATTCAACAGCAGTTGTTACATTGTTCATTCTAATAAATTTCTTTTTGGATTTGAAGGGATTGATGGTTGCCAGTGTGAAAGCACAAAAATGGGAGTTTGTACGGAAGGAAGTGGGGGAAGAAAATGAAAAATTCTTTCACTTGCCTCAGTCTCACTTACAAATAAACTGTGGAGTCCTACCCTAGGTGGAGAGAAAGGACAAGGATATAAGGGAATTAAAATTATGAAAGTGGAATAGCTCTCCTTGTTTGTCAGCCTTTTAGCACAATATCAGCTCTACCTGGAGTGCTCGGCAGACTCCTCAAGTTCAAGACAAAGCGTACAATCCCGGCTCCGAGTAGAGCTGCTGCTGTGCCTGCTTCGGCTCTGTCCCTCCTCCCGTGCATTTGCTAAAGCGAAACATTTCCAGCTTTTCAAACATACACTGACTTCAATGTCGCCAAGGGACCTTTAAAATTTACCCCTTATGTGAGGCCTTCTGTGTTGCTCCACTATAATTAATCCGTTTTCCCATTGTCTTCAGCAATATATGCATCTGACATTATATATGAAACTGAAGAGATAATAAAAATATGCAGTAAACATTGTATGATAAAATACCTAAAAGTAAGTTAATTTTGCATAATCTAAAGCATAGGTTGGTAAATGGAAACTTGTCTTACCTCATTTTGCTATTGCACCTTAGCCTGCCTGACTAATCATGAAGATTAACAATATATTTACATCTTCACCTACTGCTATGTCTGCATTTGAACTCATATCTGTATCTATATACGCTCACATATATTTCTAGGGATGACAGTATCCTGAGCAGTGTAGTGCTTGTTTGGCATGTATAGGTCTTGGGTTTGGTTCCCCAAATATATGGAAGCATTGTCCTATTTCATAAAGGGAAGACATATCTTAAGAATTTTCTTTATTAGACAGCATTGGTCTCAAGAAAGCACTTTAAACATTGTTAGAAATGCCATTTTTTCTGGAATGACAATAAAAGTACCTAGTACTCTTTTTGAAAGCTTTTAAGCTGTGTTCATTGTCATTTAATATATCTTTTTTACATGTTCTTCATTTCACATACTTTATTTACCTATTCATTTATTTATTTTTACAGTACTGAGGATTGAACTCAGGATCATGAGCTTGCCAGGAAAATGCTTGCTCTACTAAGATATCTCTGTGGCCTGATTTAACATACTTTAATAAAGCATACTAAAAAGCACAAATCTAGCCAAAGTGTTGACTGTAGCGTGCTTCATTTGTGCCTCTTAGGTCAATATGGTAAAATTACAAAATTCTAACCCCTGAAATGTAAGCAGATGTGAGAGCTACATTCCCAGCTCGACTTCTCACATACTCAAATTTGATTATCCTGTACAGCTACTGTCTCTCTGTTGCTTGGGAAATTGAGATGTGCACAAGTCACTTTGGATTCAGAGGTGAAACCCTCACAGTGAGGTTGGAGAAGCCGTTTTAAATAGTTGTAGGCTATTTACCTCTATATGTCCACATGAAAGAGAACTATGGTGTTCTTAAATGGCTGTATTTATTGATCTCAGTACAATACTTGCTTTTTATTAATCCATACCAAAAAAATAGAGAAAAATGGTTATAGAGAAAATTTTACTTTTAAAATATAGTAGACTCACATGACCAGAAATGCTGACTACTAATTTAGTGTTCAGGATACTGTTAGTAATATTACATATTTAAAATTAATAATTTGTTTTTATTTATTTCAAGGCTTATTTACTAAATAATTATTATGTATTAATTGTTATGTTCCACTTACTCTCCAATTCAGGTAATCCAAGGACTTTTATTTGGGCAAATATGTGTGCAAACATATTCTACAAGTTGATCTGGACGGGAAATTGCTTTTTGGTTGAAAGTCATTGGGTGGTCTCTCTTGAGCCCAGTACTGTAGAGGCAGAATGATGGGAAAAATAGGTGGCTCGAAAGAGCCTGTCTCATGCGCCGTTTTGCATCACATTTTCTCCTTTTTCTTAAGAGGCATTTTGGACATCTGTAGAACACAGTAAATATGTGTGAAAGAAGAGGACTCTATGAGTAAAAGATTGAGGATGTGGGTTAATGGCAACAGAAGTCTGCAAAAGGTAACAGAATTAGACAGGCCTGCCCCATGTTCCAGAAGCCACACGCCATTCCTGGGCTCATGCTAATTGACGACGTTCCTCCTGTTTTCAGCCTCCCTAGTGCTGGGATTACAGGTACACACCACCATGCCCAGTCTCAATTGCCTTCTCAGAGTTCCCCAGGGACAGCGCTGGCACAAAAGAATCAGGGATAGAACTCCAGACCCTGTGCCTGCTTGCGGGCGCTTCAATCAGCTGAGGTGTTTGGCCAGCTCATGAAGTTATTCAGAATAGATATTAAAAAACTAAAATCCACACTACAGTTACCCAAGATAAAGAAGGACTTTAGCAATATTTGTTCACAAAAAAAATCTTAGTGCAATGCTTTCAACAGAATATGCTAGTACACCATCCTGAAAACAAAATCAACCTAGGAAAAAATCAAAATGTATTTTAAATACATTAAATAAGTAAAACAATTTTCTTAAGATCAGTGTTCTAAAAGTTTGGAAATCCAGTGCCACACGTGTACGTTGGACATCGTAATGCCATTTTCAATGGCCTTAGAGTCACTGTAAAATGATGCAGCAAGCTGTGGGACCTGACATATTTTTTCCAATTAGTTTTGAGGGGTTCCTGACAAACATTTTCTCACAAAAGAATGACAGGTTGTCTTCTTTATTTTGTTCTGCAAGACTCTTATTTTTATCCTGTCATGAGCAGAAAATGGCAGAGGAGTGATCTGGGTATGCTGAGCAACGGAGGCTCAGCTTGCACAATCGGTGATGCAGCTTTCTTTAATCTGTCAAGGAATGCAAGTTTCATTCACTTTTAATGAAAATCATGGGCTTGGTATTATGTATTACTGAACTGTCTCCTGACAGTGCTAAAGAGGTGCTAGCAATTGCTGGAGCAGAACAGATAAATACTGAAATCCATAGAAAAGTATTACTGTTCTATGATTTGCTACCTTACTGTAATATGTGTTGTCAATATTTAAAAGATAATTACAGAAAAATAATTTTAAAATAATGTACGAATTATGACAACTCGAGTCAGCGAATAAGTGATATTATAGTGCCTTACTATATGAGACATAAAAAGTCATTTTTCTTGATGAACGAGCACTTGCTCATTCCTGCAAGCGCTTGATCAGATAAACAAGCAAGACGGAGTTTCTAGTTAGGTCGGCTGACTTCCTAGATCTAGCCAGGCTCACTGGTTAGACAGCCCTCTTTTCTCATCACAGTCACTCAGTGCATTTGTTCTCCCAGTAGCCACCTGAAGATTGTTTCTCAGGAACAAAAGAGTTGGGCCAATTCCTTTAAAGTACTATATGTACTTCAGTTTCAAATATTGTAATGAACTCCATTCAAATCACAAATCATAGCAAATGAATACTAAATGAAGTGATGAATAGGAACGGATTCAACATTCATCCTTCTTTCTCAGGTTCTTCTTGTGTTTCCTGTGTGCTTCACCCAACTTAATAACTTCCAGTGATTTGAATGATCACTTTAACTATAATTGATATGGCTATTTTATACCAAACTAAATATTTTTGGATAGTTTTAACATTGTCATTGTTGTACTGTTTGTTTTTAAAATCTGTCTGTTCTACAACAGACTGTGTCCCATAATTATGATTTATTCTGTTTAAACTTGAGTTTCTAAAACGTAATTTAAAATTGATTTCACCTCTCTTTTTACAGAGAATAGGAGCTGACTGAAAACTGTAAGTAGGGTGGACTTAGCTGGTGAGTTTCCACAGCTATCTTTTTAGTGGTGAACCCTAAATACAAGGGGTTGAAGGAAAAGGGAACAAAAGGAACCAAGGTACATGATGTACAGGCACAGATTTCTTATGATGAAGGTGACCATCATGTATATCCAAAATGTGTCAATAAGCAACATAACATATAATTTTATATATAATTTATGTGTATATAGAGTCTAGTTTCTTTAGATGAAAAATTCTCAATACATTATCTAAAGTGTTTCAGAAATATCTCATTACCAGCTTCTTAATGCTGCCATATGTTCCTTTGATAATCTTTCTGCTCTTGACTCTGTGGCTGCCTCCCTTCTCTGTGGACTCTGCCTCCATGGTGTAGGACCACAGCTTCAAATCCTCTAGGGGGAGTTAGTTACCATCTCTCCATCTGCATCCTTTCTCTAATATTTTTTATTCCTTTATGGGATTTTTCCCACCTACAGAATTAAATATGATTCTGTCAGTTTCATCCAGCCCTTCCTGTACACAGTCTTACCTTGGCTTGCTTCCTTTTAACTTGAGATTTATTTTTTGGTGCTGAGGACTGAGCCCAGGGCCTCTAGCTTGTTAGGCAAGTGTTCTACCACTGAGCTAAAACCCTAACCATGGCCTATACTGTACAGTTGCAGTCTTAAATAAGCTTTTCTCATTTGAAGTATCTATATGAGAAGATTCAGGTCATCCACATAAATCTGATTTTCTTCCAGCTAGCTACTGAGTATAGTAAAGATAACAGCCTATTTTTTATTCTATTTATTTTTCATTTATTTGTGAGGCAAAGTTACATTGCCTGGACTCCACCTCCAGGTTGGAGTGATTGGTGGACTCCAGTGCAAGAGACTGTTCTGCCTCAGCTTTCCAAGTAGCTCAGAGCACCAGCAAAGAGTTCTGTGCCCAGGTAGAAACCTGATTTCCATGAGCAGTAGGAGGATATATTTTAGGTAAATGAACAAAAACCATAGTTAATTGATAAGTTGGTTAAGGTATGTTACTAAGTTATCTAAGATTTTTTCTATAGACTACCATACGAAATTAAGAATAAGACTTCTATAAGTGAGTGCACCTGAGAAATGTTTGCTGGAAGGGGTTTCCAAAGAACCTGATAAATAAGTATTGGAAACTTCAGGATGTTGTATCTCCTCTTCTCTGTCTCAGTCTTGTCACCTGTTGCTGATATTTTAAAGTTTTTGGCCACTATACTGCTATAATTTGACTTTTTTTTTACTTTCTTTATTTTTATTTTTATTTTATTGAAGTACAAATATCAATGAGACAGTTTTAAGATACCTTGACAAGATGGATTTGATAAATTCATACATTGTAAACTGTTTTCATAATGTTTTGGTATCATAGAAGGTGCATACATAATATTATACTTACAGACATTATTATAGTGTATGTCTCATCAGTAAATTAAGAAAGTGTAGCTGTTTGCATATCTTATTTTTTATATCTGAATTACATCAAAGATTCAATAATTAATACTTTCTACCTTGTTATTTTCCTAGTGGTTGTCCATAGTAATAGAAGCCGACATAATATCCTGTCCAACCACCATTAGTGCAGATCTTGCCTCTCATAGAATTATGTAGAAGCACAGCGTTATTTATCCCAACTGTACTGTCTATACACACACATTATGATTCTTCCTTTCTGTACCCTTTCCTTGAACCAATTTCAGAAGATTTGATGTTATGGAGCAAAGGAATTAAGTTGCAAATTATATTTTATGTTCACAATACCCAAGCATTGTGCTTTTGTTTTTACTTGGCACCCATATGTTTCTGTCAATTTTTCTTTAGTAATTTTCACAAAATCCATCTACCCTTCATATTTCGGTAGTTGAAAAACTTAAGGAAGAATATTTTTCTAATTATCAGTATGAGGGTTGGAGTAACACCTTGTATTCGCATATAACATAAGAAAATTAGTTTTTTATTACTATACATTACGTTTTCAGCTTCCTGTTCATCATAATCAATGTACTTGTGCTCCTCTGAAGTATGTTTTTATTATCAGGATGCTGTTTGATCTTCAAGTTTTCTTGGGAGTCTATCTATGTTAGTTATAAAAATAAATTAGCTTATGTAAATTCAATGGAGTCTTTCCCAGTCTTTGAATCTTTTTTATTTGCAATTGGTAGACTGCCCTACATGCCAAATTTGTAACTTGTCATAAAGCCAGATTTTTAGGCTTACATGTCCTGGACATGTTTTATTTCTTAAACATGTGTACTATCTTGCACCATACATATTTTAGTACTAATAGTCATTTCATTAGTAATTATAGTTCAGTATAACTTTTAAAATATTCTCTGCTTTCTTTCCTTATTTTAAATTTCTTTTCTTTTTTTTTTTTAAATGTATTTGGCATAGGGTCTCATTATGCAACTAGGAGTCATAGTGACCCTCCTGATTTAGCCTCCCCAGAGCCGGGATTACAGGCCAATGCCACCACATCCTGACTTGCACCCTGGGGACAGGGCCAGTGCCCGACAGGGGACCAAACCGTGGTCCCTGTGCTTGCCAGAGCAGGTGCTTAGTCCACTAAGCTCTCTTGCTGGCCTGAGAATTGTCTTTTTCTCCATCTTTTCAAATCTACATCAACTCTGCTCATCCACATCAGCCCAAGCATTAGGAAGCTGCAGTCGTCTTTGGTTACCTAAGCATCAAAATAGATCTCATACAAAGCGTTCTTACCTAACTAAAGCCACTTGACATTTAAGCACTGGGAAAGCGCAACTTCTATTACAAATATCTTCAAACATGAGGAATAAGAGCATTAGGTTGTAACAAGTAGAAAGACTACTAAAGTCAGAGAAAATGGAATGAACACAACCAAAGTTGCTCAGTGTAATGTTCTACATTTCTATTAAAAATTTGCTTGAAACACTTTAACTGAAAAGTAAACTATTTCCTTCACCTAGAGATCATGAGGTGAAATATAAAACAAATAAATATATGAATATGCACTTAGACTGTTAATTTTCCTGATAATGTTGAACACTGCAACTGTGAGTCACACAGATCCCACAGAAACTGAGACATTATGATAACATAATAACATTACAATAACACTTTCCACCACCTGGAAAGTCTCTTTGCAAGTTGCAAAATATCCAAACTCAATCTAAAATTTAAAATATTGAAACCTTGTAGAAAATAATAAAATGTGTTAAATGGGCTATCCAAAATTCATGAAGACATATTAGGTGAAAGAGGTACTTGTCCATTGTTAGGTTTCTCCAGAAGGCTAAAATAAATGTAAGAAAGAGTAATATCATGATGCAGGTCAGCTGAACAGAAAGAATAGCTTAATAATTAACTTTGTAATGAAAGGTTGAGTATATCCATTCTGCCTTCTTTACAGAAAGACCCAAATAGGTATAGGATAGTCAGGAAGCATTTTTCAATTCCTCTTTCTCTACCATCAAATTTATATTTAGAACGAATAGAGTTCAACTGTATACAAAGATATACTATGAATGGATAGTGTTTGATCATATACAAATACATTTTGAAAAACCTTGGTAGTTTTTTTAATCAACATCTGAAAATAAAATACTGGCTGCATAAATCCAGCTAAATTATCTATCACTTACAATTGAATGACTCATTGAAAAATATGTATTGAACATGGAATTTATTCGATAATTGTGTTCACACAATAGATGAAATGAAACCTAAAGGCAAAGAGGATACTCAAGAGAGAATATTTCAGTGCTACTACTCTAATAAAACAAGTTAAAATAACATTTACTGAAACACATGTTCTATTTTTTGTGTGGCTCACCCAGCCTACCCTGGGGGCAGGGCTAGAGCCATATGTGGTGTAGGGGATCAAACCGTGGTCTCTACATTTGCCTAAACTTGCCTAAGCAGATGCTTTAATCTACTGAGCTATCTTGGCAGCACAAGAGACATACTTTTTGGTTGATAAAATCAGAGACCGGCCAGAGACAGCGCGGCCGACTCCGCCGTCCTGCTCCGTCCCGCCCGCCCCCGCCCAGCTCCTGAGACCGGCCAGAGACAG